>JAWDGP010005588.1:0-32500 GCA_033675545.1 Elysia crispata
AGGTATTCCAAACTGAGCTGTTAGCCGACTGGAAAATGGTCGGCCGGGCATGAAAAACGTAGATCTACCCTTTTTTTAAAGTGTTGTGTTATCGTCATTAATAATATTTTTTCAATAAAAACCATATCAAAATGTTGTGTTATTTATCGTCTTTTCTTTTATATAACTTTGGCATGAAAAAATATCCGATAGGTCTATTAAAGAGCGTGTGAAAGGTGTCAGTGTTTTGTAAATTATTGTCCGATTCGCGGCAGCGCCGAGCTCGGCCGATCCGACCTAGCTCTCTTCAAATGACTATCGCTCTTACCACAAGAAAGATATTTTTATACGGTTTGAAACACATTAAAGGGCAGTAATTCTGCTTTCTTTTGATACCACACACAACGAGGCACGCCGTGAAGAAGGATAAGAAACTTTGAGAAGAAGACGAAAATTTAGAATTTTTAATGGTTTCAAGGAACATTTCCCGGCTTGTGTAGTACCAATAGGAAGGCCATCCATTTTTCTAAAAGAATTCACAAACATCATTTGATTGTGTAACCTGTGGATGCAGCGAAAAGAGTTCAAACGCAGACACTTAGACCCATTTTAGCCCTTGCCGAGACCCGAAATGACGGCGGGTCAGTCTAGTCAACAGACTCAGTCCGGCATGTATGGAGAACCCATCGCAGAACGCACTTCGCATCCCCAAACACTCAATGTGGAGGACATTTTATGTGAGTTAATACTACTTTATTTCTTTACATAAATTGATTTAATTATATTGGCTAATATATGTGTAATAAGAACTATTTTATTTTCTTATCGACTGTTTGTCGGTAAACGGAACAGCCACACTCTCATTCAAGAGTGACCTTCACTACTTTACCTTCGCTGACCTTATGACGTCACGAGAATATTATTTTCTATCGGCTCTCCAGTGCAATGGTTCTAAAAATAGGTCTAACTTCTGCATTTCTGTAAAATTTGTAGACAGCTGTTTTGCGTTTGTTAAGTGTTTACGTTTTGATATGAATCAAATATCTATAGATCTAATTTGATTCAATATTAAAACAGACACAGTAAATCTTATTTTCTCACAAGGCAGAAGTACTAACACTAATGTTTTAGTCAAGATTGTAGTACATAATGCTTAGATCTACGAGAATCTGAATTTGACAGTTGTACTTGTACTGTAGTCTGTAGATCAAGGATGGTCTGGACAGTAACTAAAAACAAAAGCAATTTTCGATCATATATCAGTAAATGATATTTATGAGACTTTTCTATAATTTTGTCATAGGATGCAATTTGCTTTAAAAGAAAGTACAAGACAATTTAAGTACACATGTCTGGCCTCTAGATCATTGTTCACAGTCACATCTTGCGAAGGTTTTTTTTTTTTAATTATTATCATTATTATTATTATTATTATTATTATTATTATTATTATTATTACTACTACTACTACTACTACTACTACTACTACTACTACTACTACTACTACTACTACTACATATGTTTACATTGTATTATTGTAATTACATTGTATTTTATTAAATTTTTTAAAAACTTTTTTTGGTGGAATGGTGGTTTTGCTTTTGGTTTATAAAGCACCTTCATTACAGGTTTTAAATAGCTTTTATTTATCATCAACATTTATTTTACAACAGATGATGATAACTTCCGAGGGATGAAGGATCATTTCCTTATGTGTGGGAGAGGCAGAAGATCAGCTCTACCTTCTCTGCCGCTACTCAACAACCGGGTCCTTGTTCACTGCGTCCAAGCGTTGTGTTTGGTTGCAAGGGTATCCTGATCATCTTTGGCATCTTCCAGGCCTATGAGACCCAAAGAGTGAGACTTAAACAAGTCAATGATTCCAGGTTTGTTCGCATTAGCATCAACAACCTTGTGGCTAGGAACCAAAACCAATTTCTATCCTTTAAATTTTTATATATATTTAAGATAAATTAGAAAGTAAAGGGTTTTCTTCGAATCCACAAGGTTTTTGGCTGTTGAGATTTAATGAGAAAATATAGAGCCAGCAGTCTTAGTCACAGAAAGCAGCAGTTGTGTAAATATCATAAGCTAACTAAACTGATACTTTTTTTAATGGATTTTAATTGAGGAATCTTGTTTAAAAACCCTCTGTGGCTCTCATTAAATGATTAATTATTTAAAACATTGTCTAAGAAGTGTCATTCAGTTCCAACAACAGAGAGGACAAATACTCAGTCATATTTTTTTATAGTTTTCTTTATTTAAAAACAAAAGTAGGCATCAAATTCATACCAGATTGTCAAGTTATGTGGAATCAATTTCAAATTTTTACAGCACAAACATTTTCGAAGTATTGGCATTGTTATCAAATTTTCCTTGATATGCTTTTCACGCATTATGAAGACACGTTGGGCTGTCTTGTAAATGAGATTGGAAAAAAATGGCAAGACTTTTCTTTAAAACATCACAATGTATATTTTTTATGGTGCTGATTGCATTTTGTTTAAGATACGTTTATTTTATAGATTACTTGAACTGGCACAGTATACAAATATTTTTAACAAATAACCTCAGGTATCAAGATTTCAAATCATTGTTAGAGAAAAATTATATTTGAAGAGGGAAGCTGAAAGAATTGAAAAAAGCCATATTGAAATTAAATAAGCTTTTTCAATTAGATATTTCACTATTATAGGCTTCTTAAGAGAGTTATATAATTGAACACTTTAGCTGTTTATTTCTTTTAAACTTCAGATTTTTGTGTAAACAATGATTTATGAATATGTTTAAAAAAATCAAAGTAAATTTTGTATATTTTAACATGCACAAGTCACATTTTAGCACTTTAACATTTTTTTTATTGATCTGGCATTGATAAGTCTGTATTTCAGAGTAGTGTTAATTTTTTCTTCCTTTTTTTTATAAACTCAAGTATTTTGTGAAGAAATTTTTAACAGGGTGCTTCTTAACATTAAATTGAACGAAAATTTTTGCTTATGTGAAACATTGCAGGTCCTGTATGTTATTAGTGCCCCAATCTCACCCATCTTCAGCAAACAGGAAAACACGACATTTGATTTAGTCTCTCTGGCCATTGTGTTGTGCACCTGCCCTTTATGGGCCTCATCATTATTCGAGAGGTATTGTTATGATGTTTTAATTGTTGTATGCCATAAGAGCAGCATTGATCAGTTGATTTTTACACACTGGAAGCGTCTTACGCAACTGTCCAAGCATTTTTTTTCTGTTGAGCAGGTTTCCACAACCGTGAGAGCACATGGACCAAAGCTTTTTGGACAATAACTATGCTCGCAGCTGCTGTGGCAACAGTCTTGTAAGGCCTACTGTGCTGTCTCAGTTTGTTTCGTTTCATACAAAGTATTTCCAAAGTGGGCGTTGAGTTATTATAGTTAAACCTCTAGATCTAGTACCATTACAAGCATGATAAAAGATGAAGAGAAGGGGAAATTTAGTCCAATGGCAAGATTGACGCCTGTATCCAAATCTAGTTCAACAGAAGGAAAAATTGTCTTTTGAACTCATCAATCAATCAGTTAGGTGCCGTGCTCTTTAGCATTGCCGATCATGACTTTCCACACATCTCTATCCCTCATCACTTTCAGTGCTTCTGTCACTCGTCCTACTTTGAAAGTCCATCCAACATCTTTTGATGCTGTTTTGGTACAATCATTCCAGTTGTCACAAGATTTTGTACTTTCTCTCTTCTCTTGACATGTCCAAAAAAGGTTGCCTGGCGTTTACTTATTCTATTTATGCTGAATCTTGTAGTGTCGGCTTCTTGTAACAGTTTTGGTTGATTTCTTTACAGTCCATGAGATTTGTGGAATCTCATTTTGTTGTCTCCAGTTTCTTTTGTAACTGTTTTGAAATTGTGCAAGCTTTGTATTGATACATCAGAATGGGTTCAATAGAGCACTTCAGGGCTCTTCTTTTTGTGCGAATTGAGATGTGGTTATTTGTTAGTATAGATTTCATTCTCTGGAAGCTCAGTGTAAGTTACGTCCATCACTTGATATTAAAGTACCCAAGTATTTGAATTGACCCCTTTGCTTGAGTTTATTACCTTTGATAAAGATGTTGATGTGCGGAGACTATAACTTTGACTAATCACCATTAGTTCTATCTTTTTGCTATTCAATTGCAACCCTTTTTTTCTGCTCTCTTCTTCAAAAATCGTTAATAATTGTCGCAAGTCTTCTTTATTTTCTGGAATTAATACAGTGTCATCAGCGTATCTCAACATGGAGCCAAATTCTGTTCACTTTTAGTTTGTCAGCAACTTGCCATAAGCCCATAAATCTAGCACCCTTATCTGACAGCTCACAGTGGATGGGTGGACACTGTCTCTTCCCAGGAATTTTACCCGCGCAGTAGAAAAAGGCATGCAGCTGGAATGCAATTCACACTACTTTTTAACACAAAATTGCAAAACATGCAATACTGATGTCATTTCCCAATAAAATTTCATTTTCAAATTTTTTTGTGGGGTATATTATTAACTATTTTTGTTGTTGTCTGGGTTTTGTCTGTGGTACAAGGGAGTTGAGTTCTGGGGCTGTCAACAGCAAGACGTTTTCTATTATATTTTTCATTCTATTTTTATCATTTCTTATGGCTGCACTTCTTGCCAAGCGTGAAACAGTTGAGTGAAGTTGTTCCCATCCTGCCCCCTAAGAAAGCCTAGTCCAAAACCTGTCCTATGCATAAAATCAGTGCTATTCTTTTTTAAAATGTGCTGCTTGGCAATGATGCGATTGGGAAAGCACTGTCTGTAAAATTTGATGTATTCAGAAGTTGCAATCTCTGCTTGTAATGTGGTTTCCTCTGGTTGGGCTTTTGAGGTTAAAGAGTGAATGCCTTCAAAATGTGAGTCAAGTGTGTCAAACATATCTTTGGTAGGGAGCGCAACTCCTAAAATGTCATCATTTTCTTCAGTGGTGACTTATAAAGTTTCCACCATGGTAGGCTTGTCTTTCTATTTTGTTTTTGTAGTACTGTCTCTGAGCTTTCTTGGATTGGGCCCACAGCTTTATTTTTGTCTCTTCAATTTTTTTCAACTCCTCTTTGCCTCTTTTCTCCACATTCTTCTTCTGCTCTCATCATCTAGTATAGCGTTCCTTTTGAAAGTACTATTTGTTTTTTCTTTTCTTCAGCTTTGAGCCAGTTGCGTCTGTAATTTGAATGTTTCTGCTTGGCTATTATCTCATCTCTATTTTGGACTTCCTTTTGTATCAGATTGGGATGTTTTAGTGTGATTCCAAGAAGAATATATAAATATGGAGGGGCTATGTTTGCTATCTTTATTTCTAGGAATGGATGTCTGAGTTTATTGTTAAAACATTTAACTGCATTTGTTTTCCCATCGCTCTCCAAAAACTGTTGTGCATCTGTGTGTAAAGATTGTAGTGCTCTCTTTTTGGTAAGTTCCTTACTTTCTGTTTGGAATCAAGACAGAACAGACACAGAATGTCCCTGTCGCTCCTGAAATGCCATAGGACAAGAAAGCATAGTCTCCAAAGAGGAAGACAACAATCTCTTCTGTCTCCGTGCGAAGTTTTGTAAGGCATGTATTTGGTTTTTTAGCTCTTTGAAAATTGTTTGCAGATTTTTTACTGTGTCTTTTACCTCTGCTATAGCTACCAGGTGTGTATTTGCCTCAGAGTTGTTTTTCGGCACTCTCTCTCTCTCTCTCTCTCTCTCTCTCTCTCTCTCTCTCTCTCTCTCTCTCTCTCTCTCTCTCTCTCTCTCTCTCTCTCTCTCTCTCTCTCTCTCTCTCTCTCTCTCTCTCTCTCTATATATATATATATATATATATATATATATATATATATCCCCTCCTTTTCTTCCCTATCCCTTCTCTGTGTAACTCATTCCTGTCTATTCATAATTATATGCTCCTCTCAACATCTTCAGTGATAATCTGACGGAGATCTTCAACCTCTTCTTCATTTTGAGAAGATCACCAGCCACAGACTAAACAACTTGAGACAATGTGCTTTTGAGAGGGAATCCTTACCATCTACTGAGTTTTGAAGAAGGACGAGATTGGAATCAACGTGACACAGCAGCGTAGTTAAGGAATTTTGCCCTTGATGTGCAAGTTGATCTTCTTTTCTCAAGAATTTTTAAACTAGTTTAAATTCATGTGATCATTGCTTTTGACGCCATAGCAGTCAAAGATCAGTTATAAAGGTAAAAATGAACTAGTATAGACATGTCCATTGACTTGTACTTTTCAAACACAGCATTATACCAGGATTCTGTTAAAGTCTTTAGGGAGAGGAGTTGCTGCTCTAAAGAAAGGAACTTAAATTTAACAAAGATCCAAAATCAGCTGTTATATATGTTTGATGTGGTAAAAAAAATTATTTTGTAAGTTTATTGTCAAATTATTGTTTTATCACAATTATAATGGGAATAAGGCTGGTAGTTTTCAGAAATAAATTCCCGTTCATGACTTGGCAGAGATATAGGCTTAAAGTGCTGAAATCTTCTGTTGGTTCAATTCAAGCAGCCTTGTGACATCATTGCATTATTATCTTTTTTTAAGTGTGTATTTCTTCGTTTTCTCCAGTAGGACAGACAGGTTTTTCAATCTTTCATGTCATCTCTTTTCTTATCCTTTCTGCTTAAAACAAACTTTCTCTTTCACAAAAATCATTTTCTTTTTCTCCAAAAATTAGGAGAGGGGAAAAAATCATCTGTTCTTGCTTTAAGTCTTTGCAGGTCAAGACAAATTTTGGGCTACATTTGTAGACCAATCAAAGGTAGTCAGCTTACACCTCATGTACAAGTGAGACTTATATGTTTATCTTCTAATATTCATGTCTTTCTTTTCAAGCAAATTTCATGTCTGCAAAGTGTTGTCTGTGAATACATTCCTTTGTTTTATGGTTTGCTTGTTTTTTCACTATGTATGCTTTGAGTCCTTTGTATTTTCCAGTTTTGAAAATGTTATAGAACTGGAGTAAGATGTTATATTTGCAATCTGTGCTGTATTTATGGCAGTGGTTGTCTATACATAATTTTATGTAGAGCAGCGCCCAACATATGCGGTAACCATCTACGTTGAAACAACAAAGACATATAGCTTACAACTACCTTTATTAGATGTACCTTTTTTTTTTTTGTAAAACACGGCAATCCTTAGATTATTCATAGAAAATTCTCTATGAATTAGGGGCCCTGCTCTTTACAGTAGGCGATCATGACCTTCTGCGCATCTCTATACCTTGATGCTGTTAAGTGCCTCTGTCACTCATTTTACATTTAGCCACTTATCTTTTCTCGCTTCTTTCCCCTGCTGCCGTTTCCTTTAAAATCAATCGAGTTGCCACAAGATGTTTTAGTTTTTTTTTTCTCATCACATGGCCCAAAAAAGACTGCCTATAGTTTACATATGGTATTTATGAGCATTTTGGACTTTCGATCCAGAACAAAACGATTTTAACTGAATGGTGGACACTTGAATAAATCCATACTCTATAGCCACACTGATGAGTCGTAATACGACGAAACACATCCTAGAATGTGTCTGTGGATGAGTGAAAAAAATTATTGTTCCTTTATGCAAATATTTCCCCTTAAAAACGATTGATAATCTTGACTGGGGGACGGAATTCCTCCATCCTCCTTAATTTATAATAGGTTTAATCGTAGATAAAAAGAAACTTGCTCAGTTTTATTTTTTTGTATTATTAGATTTTCTAAAAATGTTCAATTTTACTTTTTTTCTAAACCTGTAAAGTTCTATTTAGATAATTACTAAAATCTGATGAGATTAAATTAGCTCTTGAAACAAACAATTTTGTGCAGTTATTATAAACTATCTTTATGTAAATTGTATCTCATTATTTCATATACATGTACAATATATTTCAAATTTGATATATATCTAGCTAAGGTTTCACCCGCCCCCCATATTAATCTTTCTTTTTTGTGATTCCTTTTCAGAAGTAAAATGTGGGACCTTGTTTGAATCCTCAAAGCTTTCTTATCATCCAGTTTTTATTTCTCTTGACAACGCTTTTAAAGAGAACAGGGAAAATATATTGACTGGAGTAAATTAATTAATATGTGAACAAAAATCTTATGTGAATTATCAGTTGTGCTTTATTGTAATGCAATGTAAGGTGAAAGTCAAACAGATTAAAGTTCATTTAACAGGCAATGCCCCTATATGTATTATCTATTTTAATGAAAATGTCATATTCGTTTATGTTATATACATAAGTTTCATTGACGTTATTTTTTTTTTAGACTGTATTATGTGTCTTTTTTAGGTAACTGTGTATTATAAAATTATTTCTTTTTATATTATTATAATTTGGATTTCTCTGAATAAACTCAGATAACACTCTTATCTGTCTTTGTTATTTTTGATATTGTTCCTGTTTTTAATACCTCCCACATTCAATACATTGAGATTTTAAACCCAAAGGTTTTCGTATGTGTTTAAGGTATTTATAATTTTAATGTGGCCGCCAGTTGATTCTATTTTGGCCATCTCTACAATTAGCATAAATCCAATATAGACGCCGGTTAATTTCTATTTTGGCCATCTCTATAACAAGCAGAATTTTAATGTGGCCGCCGGTTAATTTCTATTTTGGCCATCTCTATAATTAGCATAAATCCAATATTGACGCCGGTTAATTTCTATTTTGGCCATCTCTATAATTAGCATAAATTCAATATGGCCGCCGGTTAATTTCAATTTTGGCCATCTCTATAATTAGCATAAATTCAATATGGCCGCCGGTTAATTTTATCTTGGTAATCTCTATAAAAAGCATAATTTTAATGTGGCCGCCAGTTGATTCTATTTTGGCCATCTCTACAATTAGCATAAATCCAATATAGACGCCGGTTAATTTCTATTTTGGCCATCTCTATAATTAGCATAAATTCAATATGGCCGCCGGTTAATTTTATCTTGGTAATCTCTATAACAAGCATAATTCTAATGTGGCCGCCAGTTGATTCTATTTTGGCCATCTCTACAATTAGCATAAATGCAATATGGCCGCCGGTTAATTTCTATTTTGGCCATCTCTATAATTAGCATAAATTCAATATGGCCGCCGGTTAATTTTATCTTGGTAATCTCTATAACAAGCATAATTCTAATGTGGCCGCCAGTTGATTCTATTTTGCCCATCTCTACAATTAGCATAAATGCAATATTGACGCCGGTTAATTTCTATTTTGGCCATCTCTATAATTAGCATAAATTCAATATGGCCGCCGGTTAATTTTATCTTGGTAATCTCTATAACAAGCATAATTTTAATGTGGCCGCCAGTTGATTCTATTTTGGCCATCTCTACAATTAGCATAAATCCAATATAGACGCCGGTTAATTTCTATTTTGGCCATCTCTATAATTAGCATAAATTCAATATGGCCGCCGGTTAATTTCTATTTTGGCCATCTCTATAATTAGCATAAATTCAATATGGCCGCCGGTTAATTTCTATTTTGGCCATCTCTATAATTAGCATAAATTCAATATGGCCGCCGGTTAATTTTATCTTGGTAATCTCTATAAAAAGCATAATTTTAATGTGGCCGCCAGTTGATTCTATTTTGGCCATCTCTACAATTAGCATAAATCCAATATAGACGCCGGTTAATTTCTATTTTGGCCATCTCTATAATTAGCATAAATTCAATATGGCCGCCGGTTAATTTCTATTTTGGCCATCTCTATAATTAGCATAAATTCAATATGGCCGCCGGTTAATTTCTATTTTAGCCATCTCTATAAAAAGCATAATTTTAATGTGGCCGCCAGTTGATTCTATTTTGGCCATCTCTATAATTAGCATAAATCCAATATAGACGCCGGTTAATTTCTATTTTGGCCATCTCTATAATTAGCATAAATTCAATATGGCCGCCGGTTAATTTCTATTTTGGCCATCTCTATAATTAGCATAAATTCAATATGGCCGCCGGTTAATTTTATCTTGGTAATCTCTATAACAAGCATAATTCTAATGTGGCCGCCAGTTGATTCTATTTTGCCCATCTCTACAATTAGCATAAATGCAATATTGACGCCGGTTAATTTCTATTTTGGCCATCTCTATAATTAGCATAAATTCAATATGGCCGCCGGTTAATTTCTATTTTGGCCATCTCTATAATTAGCATAAATTCAATATGGCCGCCGGTTAATTTCTATTTTGGCCATCTCTATAAAAAGCATAATTTTAATGTGGCCGCCAGTTGATTCTATTTTGGCCATCTCTACAATTAGCATAAATCCAATATAGACGCCGGTTAATTTCTATTTTGGCCATCTCTATAATTAGCATAAATTCAATATGGCCGCCGGTTAATTTCTATTTTGGCCATCTCTATAATTAGCATAAATTCAATATGGCCGCCGGTTAATTTCTATTTTGGCCATCTCTATAATTAGCATAAATTCAATATGGCCGCCGGTTAATTTCTATTTTGGCCATCTCTATAATTAGCATAAATTCAATATGGCCGCCGGTTAATTTCTATTTTGGCCATCTCTATAATTAGCATAAATTCAATATTGCCGCCGGTTAATTTCTATTTTGGCCATCTCTATAATTAGCATAAATTCAATATGGCCGCCGGTTAATTTCTATTTTGGCCATCTCTATAATTAGCATAAATTCAATATGGCCGCCGGTTAATTTTATCTTGGTAATCTCTATAACAAGCATAATTTTAATGTGGCCGCCAGTTGATTCTATTTTGGCCATCTCTACAATTAGCATAAATCCAATATGGCCGCCGGTTAATTTCTATTTTGGCCATCTCTATAATTAGCATAAATTCAATATAGACGCCGGTTAATTTCTATTTTGGCCATCTCTATAATTAGCATAAATTCAATATGGCCGCCGGTTAATTTCTATTTTGGCCATCTCTATAATTAGCATAAATTCAATATGGCCGCCGGTTAATTTCTATTTTGGCCATCTCTATAATTAGCATAAATTCAATATGGCCGCCGGTTAATTTCTATTTTGGCCATCTCTATAATTAGCATAAATTCAATATGGCCGCCGGTTAATTTCTATTTTGGCCATCTCTATAATTAGCATAAATTCAATATGGCCGCCGGTTAATTTCTATTTTGGCCATCTCTATAATTAGCATAAATTCAATATGGCCGCCGGTTAATTTCTATTTTGGCCATCTCTATAATTAGCATAAATTCAATATGGCCGCCGGTTAATTTCTATTTTGGCCATCTCTATAATTAGCATAAATTCAATATGGCCGCCGGTTAATTTTATCTTGGTAATCTCTATAACAAGCATAATTTTAATGTGGCCGCCAGTTGATTCTATTTTGGCCATCTCTATAATTAGCATAAATCCAATATAGACGCCGGTTAATTTCTATTTTGGCCATCTCTATAATTAGCATAAATTCAATATGGCCGCCGGTTAATTTCTATTTTGGCCATCTCTATAATTAGCATAAATTCAATATGGCCGCCGGTTAATTTCTATTTTGGCCATCTCTATAATTAGCATAAATTCAATATGGCCGCCGGTTAATTTCTATTTTGGCCATCTCTATAATTAGCATAAATTCAATATGGCCGCCGGTTAATTTCTATTTTGGCCATCTCTATAATTAGCATAAATTCAATATGGCCGCCGGTTAATTTCTATTTTGGCCATCTCTATAATTAGCATAAATCCAATATAGCCGCCGGTTAATTTCTATTTTGGCCATCTCTATAATTAGCATAAATTCAATATGGCCGCCGGTTAATTTCTATTTTGGCCATCTCTATAATTAGCATAAATTCAATATGGCCGCCGGTTAATTTCTATTTTGGCCATCTCTATAATTAGCATAAATTCAATATGGCCGCCGGTTAATTTCTATTTTGGCCATCTCTATAATTAGCATAAATTCAATATGGCCGCCGGTTAATTTCTATTTTGGCCATCTCTATAATTAGCATAAATTCAATATGGCCGCCGGTTAATTTCTATTTTGGCCATCTCTATAATTAGCATAAATTCAATATGGCCGCCGGTTAATTTCTATTTTGGCCATCTCTATAATTAGCATAAATTCAATATGGCCGCCGGTTAATTTTATCTTGGTAATCTCTATAACAAGCATAATTTTAATGTGGCCGCCAGTTGATTCTATTTTGGCCATCTCTACAATTAGCATAAATTCAATATGGCCGCCGGTTAATTTCTATTTTGGCCATCTCTATAATTAGCATAAATTCAATATGGCCGCCGGTTAATTTCTATTTTGGCCATCTCTATAATTAGCATAAATTCAATATGGCCGCCGGTTAATTTCTATTTTGGCCATCTCTATAATTAGCATAAATTCAATATGGCCGCCGGTTAATTTCTATTTTGGCCATCTCTATAATTAGCATAAATTCAATATGGCCGCCGGTTAATTTCTATTTTGGCCATCTCTATAATTAGCATAAATTCAATATGGCCGCCGGTTAATTTCTATTTTGGCCATCTCTATAATTAGCATAAATTCAATATGGCCGCCGGTTAATTTTATCTTGGTAATCTCTATAACAAGCATAATTTTAATGTGGCCGCCAGTTGATTCTATTTTGGCCATCTCTACAATTAGCATAAATCCAATATAGACGCCGGTTAATTTCTATTTTGGCCATCTCTATAATTAGCATAAATTCAATATGGCCGCCGGTTAATTTCTATTTTGGCCATCTCTATAATTAGCATAAATTCAATATGGCCGCCGGTTAATTTCTATTTTGGCCATCTCTATAATTAGCATAAATTCAATATGGCCGCCGGTTAATTTCTATTTTGGCCATCTCTATAATTAGCATAAATTCAATATGGCCGCCGGTTAATTTCTATTTTGGCCATCTCTATAATTAGCATAAATTCAATATGGCCGCCGGTTAATTTCTATTTTGGCCATCTCTATAATTAGCATAAATTCAATATGGCCGCCGGTTAATTTCTATTTTGGCCATCTCTATAATTAGCATAAATTCAATATGGCCGCCGGTTAATTTCTATTTTGGCCATCTCTATAATTAGCATAAATTCAATATGGCCGCCGGTTAATTTCTATTTTGGCCATCTCTATAATTAGCATAAATTCAATATGGCCGCCGGTTAATTTCTATTTTGGCCATCTCTATAATTAGCATAAATTCAATATGGCCGCCGGTTAATTTCTATTTTGGCCATCTCTATAATTAGCATAAATTCAATATGGCCGCCGGTTAATTTTATCTTGGTAATCTCTATAACAAGCATAATTTTAATGTGGCCGCCAGTTGATTCTATTTTGGCCATCTCTATAATTAGCATAAATTCAATATGGCCGCCGGTTAATTTCTATTTTGGCCATCTCTATAATTAGCATAAATTCAATATGGCCGCCGGTTAATTTCTATTTTGGCCATCTCTATAATTAGCATAAATTCAATATGGCCGCCGGTTAATTTCTATTTTGGCCATCTCTATAATTAGCATAAATTCAATATGGCCGCCGGTTAATTTTATCTTGGTAATCTCTATAACAAGCATAATTTTAATGTGGCCGCCAGTTGATTCTATTTTGGCCATCTCTACAATTAGCATAAATCCAATATGGCCGCCGGTTAATTTCTATTTTGGCCATCTCTATAATTAGCATAAATTCAATATGGCCGCCGGTTAATTTCTATTTTGGCCATCTCTATAATTAGCATAAATTCAATATGGCCGCCGGTTAATTTCTATTTTGGCCATCTCTATAATTAGCATAAATTCAATATGGCCGCCGGTTAATTTCTATTTTGGCCATCTCTATAATTAGCATAAATTCAATATGGCCGCCGGTTAATTTCTATTTTGGCCATCTCTATAATTCGCATAAATTCAATATGGCCGCCGGTTAATTTTATCTTGGTAATCTCTATAATTAGCATCAATTGAATATGGCCGCCAGTTAATTTCTATTTTGGCCATCTCTATAATTAGCATAAATTCAATATGGCCGCCGGTTAATTTCTATTTTGGCCATCTCTATAATTAGCATAAATTCAATATGGCCGCCGGTTAATTTCTATTTTGGCCATCTCTATAATTAGCATAAATTCAATATGGCCGCCGGTTAATTTTATCTTGGTAATCTCTATAACAAGCATAATTTTAATGTGGCCGCCAGTTGATTCTATTTTGGCCATCTCTACAATTAGCATAAATCCAATATAGACGCCGGTTAATTTCTATTTTGGCCATCTCTATAATTAGCATAAATTCAATATGGCCGCCGGTTAATTTCTATTTTGGCCATCTCTATAATTAGCATAAATTCAATATGGCCGCCGGTTAATTTCTATTTTGGCCATCTCTATAATTAGCATAAATTCAATATGGCCGCCGGTTAATTTCTATTTTGGCCATCTCTATAATTAGCATAAATTCAATATGGCCGCCGGTTAATTTCTATTTTGGCCATCTCTATAATTAGCATAAATTCAATATGGCCGCCGGTTAATTTCTATTTTGGCCATCTCTATAATTAGCATAAATTCAATATGGCCGCCAGTTAATTTCTATTTTGGCCATCTCTATAATTAGCATAAATTCAATATGGCCGCCGGTTAATTTCTATTTTGGCCATCTCTATAATTAGCATAAATTCAATATGGCCGCCGGTTAATTTCTATTTTGGCCATCTCTATAATTAGCATAAATTCAATATGGCCGCCGGTTAATTTCTATTTTGGCCATCTCTATAATTAGCATAAATTCAATATGGCCGCCGGTTAATTTCTATTTTGGCCATCTCTATAATTAGCATAAATTCAATATGGCCGCCGGTTAATTTCTATTTTGGCCATCTCTATAATTAGCATAAATTCAATATGGCCGCCGGTTAATTTCTATTTTGGCCATCTCTATAATTAGCATAAATTCAATATGGCCGCCGGTTAATTTTATCTTGGTAATCTCTATAACAAGCATAATTTTAATGTGGCCGCCAGTTGATTCTATTTTGGCCATCTCTACAATTAGCATAAATCCAATATAGACGCCGGTTAATTTCTATTTTGGCCATCTCTATAATTAGCATAAATTCAATATGGCCGCCGGTTAATTTCTATTTTGGCCATCTCTATAATTAGCATAAATTCAATATGGCCGCCGGTTAATTTCTATTTTGGCCATCTCTATAATTAGCATAAATTCAATATGGCCGCCGGTTAATTTCTATTTTGGCCATCTCTATAATTAGCATAAATTCAATATGGCCGCCGGTTAATTTCTATTTTGGCCATCTCTATAATTAGCATAAATTCAATATGGCCGCCGGTTAATTTCTATTTTGGCCATCTCTATAATTAGCATAAATTCAATATGGCCGCCAGTTGATTCTATTTTGGCCATCTCTATAATTAGCATAAATTCAATATGGCCGCCGGTTAATTTCTATTTTGGCCATCTCTATAATTAGCATAAATTCAATATGGCCGCCGGTTAATTTCTATTTTGGCCATCTCTATAATTAGCATAAATTCAATATGGCCGCCGGTTAATTTCTATTTTGGCCATCTCTATAATTAGCATAAATTCAATATGGCCGCCGGTTAATTTCTATTTTGGCCATCTCTATAATTAGCATAAATTCAATATGGCCGCCGGTTAATTTCTATTTTGGCCATCTCTATAATTAGCATAAATTCAATATGGCCGCCGGTTAATTTTATCTTGGTAATCTCTATAACAAGCATAATTTTAATGTGGCCGCCAGTTGATTCTATTTTGGCCATCTCTATAATTAGCATAAATTCAATATGGCCGCCGGTTAATTTCTATTTTGGCCATCTCTATAATTAGCATAAATTCAATATGGCCGCCGGTTAATTTCTATTTTGGCCATCTCTATAATTAGCATAAATTCAATATGGCCGCCGGTTAATTTCTATTTTGGTAATCTCTATAACAAGCATAATTTTAATGTGGCCGCCAGTTGATTCTATTTTGGCCATCTCTACAATTAGCATAAATCCAATATAGACGCCGGTTAATTTCTATTTTGGCCATCTCTATAATTAGCATAAATTCAATATGGCCGCCGGTTAATTTCTATTTTGGCCATCTCTATAATTAGCATAAATTCAATATGGCCGCCGGTTAATTTTATCTTGGTAATCTCTATAACAAGCATAAATTCAATATGGCCGCCGGTTAATTTCTATTTTGGCCATCTCTATAATTAGCATATTTCCAATATGGCCGCCGATTAATTCCAATGAAGTAATCTCCATAATTAGCATAATTCCAATATGGCCGCCAGTTTATTCTATTTTGGCAATCT
The DNA here is from genome assembly GCA_033675545.1 of Elysia crispata. Lineage (NCBI taxonomy): Eukaryota > Metazoa > Mollusca > Gastropoda > Plakobranchidae > Elysia > Elysia crispata. Next base: position 16,339 of record JAWDGP010005588.1, read on the forward strand.
CTATAATTAGCATAATTCCAGTATGGCGGCCGGTTTATTCTTATTTGGAAGTCTCTATAATTAGCATATTTCTAATATGGCCGCCGGTTAATTCCAATTTGGTAATCTCTATAATTAGCATAATTCCAATATGGCCGCCAGTTTATTCTATTTTGGCAATCTCTATAATAAGCATAAATCCAATATGGCCGCCGATTAATTCCAATTTGGCAATCTCTATAATTAGCATAATTCCAATATGGTCGCCGGTTAATACTATTTTGGTAATCTCTATAAATAGCATAATTCTAATATGGCCGCCATTTAATTCTATTTAGGCAATCTCTATATTTAGTATAATCCAATATGGCCGTGGTTAATTCCGATTTGGAAGTCTCTTTAATTAGCATATTTCTAATATGGCCGCCGGTTAATTCCAATTTGGTAATCTCTATAATTAGCATAATTCCAATTTTACTCGGGTCTGAAATTCGATTACATTTTGATAATATGGTATTATTTTGATGATTTATAGGGATCATTTCGATTCTACAGCATGTCTATTGTATTAGTATAGAGAAAGAAAAAATGGAAATCTTTCTACCGTTTTGAATTTTTTTTTATTTCGAATTCTATTCTATTGTAATATTTAATTATGCTTGATTTGTAGAGATAGAAATAAAGAGGATTTTGTCACCCCTATTTAATTATTCAATATTGATTCACCATCTTTGTGGCAGTTGGCTATTCCATGTTATGTTCCCAACACATATCACCCACGCATTATTATCAATTCGGCAATAAGGGTTTATGTTTCTATTACTGTAAAATGGAGTTCAATATTTCTTTTGTATAAAAATGACGGATCTTAAACTCTGTGCAAATTGCAATGAATTGAAATTACTTGATGAATACCATAAACACATACGAAAACCTATTAAAAACAAGACATTTATCAAAAACAACAAAGACAGATAAAAAAAGAGTGTTATCTGAGTTTATTCAGAGAAATCCAAATTATAAAAATATAAAAAGAAATCATTATAATACACATTGTTTTCTAAAATAATTAAAAAGACACATACCAGTCTTTTAAAAATAACGTCAGTGAAACTTATGTATATAACATAAACGAATATGACATTTTCATTAAAAGAGATAATACATATAAGGGCATTGCCTGTTAAATGAACTTTAATTTGTTTGACTTTCAGCTCACATTGCATTACAATAAAAGACAATTAATACTTCACATAAAATTTTTTCAAAAACATTAATTAGGTTTTTACTCCAGTCAAGATAGTTTCCATGTTCTCTTTAAATGCGTTATCCAGAGAAATAGTAACTGGATGATAAGAAAGCTTTGAGGATTCAAACAAGGTCCCACGTTTTACTTCTGAAAAGGAATCACAAAAAAGAAAGATTAATATGGGGGGTGAAACCTTAGCCAAATAAAGACTAGGAAAAAAAGACGAGGCAACAAACGTTTGTGTCTTTTGTTAATCCAAAACTAGGTCGACCGTTTCCACAAGAACCACCACCTTGACATTTACAATGTAAAAAAACACGTCCTCTCTATGTTTTGAGAACGATGTTGTTTTGACTGTGAAGGAGTTGCTCTAGATAGCTATTAACAAATGTCATCGTAACAGTGTGCTGATTAACCAGCCGATCGGGTGAGCAATATTCAACTGAAAAGGCTTGTATTATATTTATAGGCGTCTCGACTAAAATCGACAATGTATGCTGAAACTTGAGTTTCTTTAGAAATGGTTATAAGTTTTGTAACATTTAAAACTAGAGGCTTATATAAAAAAATATTTAAAACAAAAATAACTTAAATTTATATATATATATATATATATATATATATATATATATATATATATATATTGTCATTGTATGCTCATGCTGTCTCTCTCTCTCTCTCTCTCTCTCTCTCTCTCTCTCTCTCTCTCTCTCTCTCTCTCTCTCTCTCTCTCTCTCTCTCCCTTTCTCTCTATTTCTCTTTCTCGTTCTAACCCTCTTTGAAATTTGAAGTAAAAATAAAGCCAGAAAATACATCGCTACATGGCGACTTACATAAAGATAGCACTGTACAAAGTTTTTTAACTAAAAATATAGGAAGAGAAGTTCACAAATATATTCTTTCATATAATGCTATTTTTATCACTGTCAGTCAATCCCACAAGTGCCTCGAATTAACCTGGATTAGAAATATTGTTACTACCCCGAGGTCCTCCTTTCAAAAATCGGCTAGTTGCACCCTTGGGTCCACATATCCCTCACATAAAAGCCTCAAGAGTTGGGAGAAAAAAAAAAAAAGGTTTGACTCTGGTTAGCCAGCTCTAATAAGAGTTTAGAGCTAATGTCTTAATATGAAGTGAAAAACAGAAATGAAGATTTAATATGGGAAAAAATGATATCGGACAAGGGAAAAGGAGAAAATCCTCATAGTCTAAGCCCAGAATAAGACAGAACGACAAAAATGGGAGAGAAAAGAAAGAGTGAGAATGGAGGCGAGGTTTAGACAATTACATCATACAGTGTTGAGCTGAAGATCATATTCTTATAGCTCAATATTAAAATGGCTTCACTGAAGAGCAAAAAAAGAATGGCTACAGCAAGCAGTGTAAAAATTAAATGTATGTTTATAAAAAGTGCAAATCTTAGAATGCTTTAAGATTAACTCAAATTTATAATATTTGCTCAAATTAGAGGTAAAAAAGCATGACTTATATTGGGCGGCAGCTCAGAGCCAACTCTGAGAAAGAGGAATGAGGGTATCTTTCCCTCTGCTAGTCTGTGAGAGGTCCATGGGCAAGACCAATTAAAAATAAAACATGAAATGATATGAGACAGCAACAATGTGAGTTGATGGGTAAATCAGCTCATTAAAAAAAAAAAAAAAAATAAAGTGCGGTGTCTGACAAGGATGTGTGCTTGCTCCAGACCTTTTCTCTCTCTACAGTGAAATGATTTGAGAAGCATAGAAGGATACCGAGGAATTAAAATAGGAGGGCACAAAGTAAGCAACATGAGATACGCTGATGACGCTGTATTAATTGCAGAAAATAAAGAAGACTTGCCACAATTATTAGACATCACTGAAGAAGAAAGCAGAAGGAAAGGATATGGATTAAAGAGCAAAAATACAGAAGTAATAGTCGTCAATCGAAACAATGAGTGTGCACAGATCAATTCTTTAGTAGCCAAAGATAATTCGTTCAGGAATCAATGCAAATACTTGGGCACTTGAATGTGAAGAGATGGACACAACAACTGTGAAATCGCATCAAAAAAGGCACTGGAGTGTTTTACTGAACCCATCCTTATGTATGGATGTTAGGCTTGGACAATTTAAAAAACAACTACAAAATTAACTGGAGGAAACAGAAATGTGGTTCCTAAAGAGAATGCTATGAATCTTATTTATGGACTTCAAAGAAATCAAACTAAAGTGTGGTACCAGGAGCTGGCATATATATGCTCATAAATACCATATTTAATCTACAGGCAGTATTTTTTGGCCATGTGATGAGAAAAAAGAAACTGAAACATCTTTGAGAACTGGGTTGATTTTAAAGGAAAAGGCAACAGGGGAAAGAAGCGAGAGAAGATGTAGCATGGATGAAAAAAGTGGCTAAATGTAAAATGAGTGACAGATGCACTAACACAACAGCATCAAGGGATAGAGATGCGCAAAAGGTCATGATTGCCTAATCTAAAGAGCAGGGAACCTAATTCATTGATATACCGGATATTTTCCATGAATCATCTAAGGATTTGTGTCTAGCTACAAAAAAAAAAAAAAAACAACAAAAAAAGATGTATCTAATAAACGTAGTTGTAAGCAATATAAACATATATTGTCTATGTTGTTTGAACGTAGATGAATACCACATATGTTGAGCGCTGTTCTACATAAAATTATGTATAGACAACCACTGCCATGAGTACAGCAAAGATTGCAAATATAACATCTCACTCCAGTTCTATAACATTTTCAAAGCTGGAAAGTTCAAAGGACTCAAATGACACATAGTGAAAAAAAAACATAATACGAAGGAATGTATTCACAGACAACACCTTGCAGACATGAAATTTGCTTGAAAAGAAAGACATGAATATTAGAAGGTAAACATGTAAGTCTCACTTGTACATAAGGTGTAAGCTGACTACCTTTGATTGGTCTACAAACGTAGCCCAAAATTTGTCTTGACCTGCAAAGATTTAAAGAAGGAACAAATGATTTTTTCCCTCTCTTTATTTTTTGAGAAAATCCAAAAAAAAAATGATTTTTGTGAAAGATGAAGTTTGTTTTAAGCTGAGAGGATAAGAAAAGAGATGACATGAAAGATTGAAAAACCTGTCTGTCCTACTGGAGAAAACGAAGAAAAACACACACAAAAAAAATAATAATAATGCAATGATATCACAAAGCTGCTTGAATATATATATATATATATATATATATATATATATATATATATATATATATTCTCTCTCTCTCTCTCTCTCTCTCTCTCTCTCTCTCTCTCTCTCTCGTTCTAATGCTCTTTGAAATTTGAAGTAAAAAAAAACAGAAAATACATCACTACATGGCGACTTACATAAAGAAACATGTAAGTAAATAAAGATAATACTGTACTCACAGACAACACTTTGCAGACATGAAATTTGGTTGAAAAGAAAGACATGAATTTAAGAAGGTAAACATGTTAGTCTCACTTGTACATGGGGTGTTAGCTGACTACCTTTGATTGATCTACAAACGTAGCCCAAAATTTGTCTTGACCTTCAAAGACTTAAAGCAAGAAGAAATGATTTTTTCCCTCTCTTAATGTTTTGAGAAAATCCAAAAGAAAAATGATTTTTGTGAAAGATGAAGTTTGTTTTAAGCTGAGAGGATAAGAAAAGAGATGACATGAAAGATTTAAAAACCTGTCTGTCCTACTGAAGAAAACGAAGAAAAACACACACACACACACACAAAATAATAATAATGCCTTGATGTCACAAGGCTGCTTGAATTGAACCAACAGAAGGTCTCAGCACTTTTTCTATGACATCAAAAGCAGTGATCACATGAATTTATAGTAGTTTAAAATTCTTGAGAAAAGAAGATCAACTTACACATCAAGGGCAAAACTAGGTGTTGCGTCACTCTTCAAAACTCAGTAGATGGTAAGGATTCTCTTTCAAAAGCACATTGTCTCAAGTTGCTTAGTCTGTGGCTGCTGATCTTCTCAAAATGAAGAAGAGGTTGAAGATCTCTGTCAGATTATCACTGAAGATGTTGAGAGGAACATATAATTATGAATAGAAAGGAACGAGTTACACAGAGAAGGGATAGGGAAGAAAAGAAGGGGATATATATATATATATATATATATATATATACATATACAGAGAGAGAGAGAGAGAGAGAGAGAGAGAGAGAGAGAGAGAGAGAGAGAGAGAGAGAGAGAGAGAGAATTATATACTTTTGTAATAGTTTTAAAGTGGCTTTATAAACTGAGGATTTTCTTTTCTAATGCTGAAACTGGTTTTAATGAAGCAAGTTTTTCTCGGTGTAATGACAAGTTATAAATTTGTATATTAGAGAGAGAGAGAGAGAGAGAGAGAGAGAGAGAGAGAGAGAGAGAGAGAGAGAGAGAGAGAGAGAGAGAGAGAGAGAGAGAGAGAGAGAATTTATATACTTTTGTAATAGTTTTAAAGTGGCTTTATAAACTGAGGATTTTCTTTTCTAATGCTGAAGCTGGTTTTAATGAAGCAAGTTTTTCTCGTTGTAATGACAAGTTATAAATTTGTATATTAGAAGAGAGAGAGAGAGAGAGAGAGAGAGAGAGAGAGAGAGAGAGAGAGAGAGAGAGAGAGAGAGAGAGAGTAGATATGGTATCCTGACAAAAAAACGAAACACCTAGCTGTACTCACTATTATCATATGAAGAAATAAGAATGATCTTTCGTTGGAAATAACGGTGAGCTGTGGGTGTAAAGATAGAGAGAAGAAATTTTTTTATACACATGAATGATAAAATAAACACCAATATCATGGATAGTTTGAAGTACAATACAAATCTCAATATTGGAATTGAAATGTATAAAAATTTATATTAATAATAATGGAAAAATATCGTACTCAGCGTAGAATTATATTTTTACCATTTCTTTTGCACGTCCAACCTTCAACAAAAGTTTGTCTGTCCAAGGACAGAATTTGTGGGGGATCACATGAATGTATAATGTATACAGAATTCCCTAAATTTACGGACAATTCTCTTTCCTGTACAGTGGAACCCATGTTTAACACCTTGAATAGCGAAAACCATTGCTATAACGACAGAGCTAAATAACACCTTTTTTCCTATATTCAATTTATTTCTGCAAAATTGACACTGCTTCCCAACCTATAAAAACTGGAAAGAAAGCACCAAAACTTTTAATAGAAAAAAATCCTTAGCATTTTGCCCTGCCTGCATTGTAACAGTACAAGCGAACAAGCAATGCAGGCTTTCCTGTCTTTTCTCCACAGTCCACATGTATATGAAAATATGTATTTATTTCCATAAGAGGCAGAATAGAAAAAAACAAAGGAAAGTGTAATTACTTCTTGGGTGAGGCCATGCCCTTGATAGTTCAAATACTGCACTGTGATGGCCAGGAAGGGCGGAGACTGGTCTTTCGGCCTCTGGATCTTCAACCGAATCTTGGCTTGACAATCTAGTTTGAGGGACCTGTGAAAGTGATGAAGAGTATGTAGTTATGTATCTATAGATGGAGTTGAATGCTACAAAGTTCATTTAGTGTATAGCATCAAGCCACATGGTAGGCAGTGGCCAACATCTAAAGAAAAATAACTTTGGCTTATAAAATCTGAAACCTCAAAATAAATGATTGATTGGCAAATCTAGATCTAGAGTAAATTAAAATATTTGTCCTATGAACTGCAAAATGTTTCAGATCAGTACTCTGACAATGCCTTTCAATAAGGCTTTTGGTGCCCTCATGCCAAATTTTCCATTCTGTTATAGATCTAGAATCTAGATCTAGATCTACTCCAAGAGGCAGGGAAGGATTTAAAAATCTAGGCTTAAGATAACTCACCCCTTATCTTTAACCAACCACTAAAATCTAAAATCAGATCGTCTAGATCTGGATATAAGACCTATCTATATTTAACTCTAGATCTCATTAGCACAATTGATGGGACTTACCTTTGGCATGGGCGCTGACCCGTCGAGGAGCTGGTGTGTTTGGACGGGGAGTGCTTGCACACAAAGAGAATGATTTTATATTTTAGGTACTTCAGTATTAGTTCTTTCACTGACTCACTCGATCTTTTCACAAATAGACTGTGAGTGCCACTGAAAATGATTTAAGGGCTGCCTCAAACTCTTCATACGTTTTGAACACACGTCCTTTCTCCATTTTGAACATTGGTGGAAAGGAAGTGAGATCTGAGTCAAACACGAATTTTGTGACGTCACATGTATATCTGTGTCCGTTCAGACCAGTACCAATTATCTAGGAGGCCTGTTCATAGGTTATGTAATATTATTCAGATGGGCCGGTCTGCGGGGTGCTAGCAATGTGCTCTCTCTCTCTCTCTCTCTCTCTCTCTCTCTCTCTCTCTCTCTCTCTCTCTCTCTCTCTCTCTTTCTTTCTCTCTCTCATCTTTAGCTTAATCCGACTCATAACTCCCGTCTCTCTCTCTCTCTCTCTCTCTCATCTTTAGCTTAATCCGACTCTTAACCCTCGTCTCTCTCTCTCTCTCTCTCTCTCTCTCTCTCTCTCTCTCTCTCTCTCTCTCTCTCTCTCTCTCTCTCCCTCCCTCCCTCTTCATCATAACTTCTAAGTACATGTAGGCTATACATTCAAATACTTAGAAACTCAAATGCACATGTACACCTTTTCGAGATTTGATAATACAGTGGTACGGTACATCAAATACCGGCACTGGAGTGACACACTAAGAACACGTACATCAGATAATGAGGAGAGTTTTTAATTGTATCAAGTCAGAAGAAGCAAATGAAGAGAGAGGGAAAGAGGGAGACAGAGAGAGAGAGAGAGAGAGAGAGAGAGAGAGAGAGAGAGAGAGAGAGAGAGAGAGAGAGAGGGGGGGAGACAGAGATTATAATTTTGTAAAATTCGACCAAGGAACAAAAACAAACATAGTAGGTACGTAGAATCTTAGAGCAAGAGATAAAATAATGAATGAGAGAGAGAGAGAGAGAGAGAGAGAGAGAGAGAGAGAGAGAGAGAGAGAGAGAGAGAGAATGGGTGAAAGAGATACAGACAGCCAGAGGTTTATTTGTGTGGAAAAGGGGGGTGCTAGATATGGTAATAGGTGCTAGCCATGTGCGCTTTATATCTGGCCTTCTCTCTTTCTTTCATCTCTCTAGCTCAATCCGACTCTTAACCCTTCCGGGCCTCTCTCTCTCTCTCTCTCTCTCTCTCTCTCTCTCTCTCTCTCTCTCTCTCTCTCACGCACACACTCTCCCTTCTCATCATAATTTCTATTACATTCAAATATTTACACTTTGAAACTCAGATCCACATGTACACCTTTTCGAGACTTGATAACACAGTGTTACAGTAGGCTACATTAAATAAAGGCACTGGAGTGACATGTCAAGAGCAAAACAAGGAATGACAGAATGTGAAAGACAAAAAAAGATATGGTGATATTTAGAGTGAAAGAGATACAGACAGAAGTCTATGTGTATGTGGGAGGGGGGGTGGTCAGAATAATGGGCAGTACTAACCTGTTCCAGTGTAAAAATGAAGGACAACTTCTAGCTGATCCCATTGATTCACAGTTTTACAGGGGAAAATTTGGGTGTGTTACCAATTTAAAACCGTTGTAGTCTTCAAATTGAATTACAGTCACTCCTGCATCTGCATCTCTAAGTCTAATATGGAAGTATATAACATATTCATGCATACAACCACCGCGACTGAAGCTGGCAAGTGCTTGTTCTGTTCTATCTGCATTACAAGCACTGAGTCCATAGAGGAGCAAACTTTCTTGAAGGGCTTCCTTAACAGTGTCACAGTTAAAGTTATTTTTTACTATGAATGTATCCAGTTCGTCAATTTCTCTGACTTTGTTTTCACTGACAGCTTTTTTTGGTAGGGCGAGGAGTTTTTGGATGAGCATGTGATATGGATGGTGAAGGTATCTCACCAAAGTTAATAGGAGGATGCATAGAGATTATAAATATTATCTTCCTCTTCGAATGTGAGGAGTATCAGAGAGCCAGTGTCGACTACATACTCCAATATGTTCAGTCACTTTCTCAACTTTGTTTGGGAGACTCGAAACCCATTTATGACATTCAGTTGGGTCCTTCGGAAAACCATAATTATAAAATAACCGTTTCACTTTCTTTCCCCTTCTGACTGGCATAGCCGCTCTTACAGTTTGTAACAGTGCACTTTCTTCCCCTAAACAATAAACAGTTAAGGAAATTGATAATGACACCGATACACCATATAATGAAATATGAAACTTAAGGTTAAAGTATTGAGGGCACTTTGAGTATCAGAGATTTTAGTTAAAAGGCTTTTAAAAAACTTTGGCTCCCACTTCAGTACACCTTCTCTCTATAAAGTGATATCGCAGAGACCATAAAGGGAAAAGCTAATTAAACTTAAAGCATATTTAGATGAACTTAACATGTATAATTGTTTATCAGTATCTCTCTCTCTCTCTCTCTCTCTCTCTCTCTCTCTCTCTCTCTCTCTCTCTCTCTATATATATATATATATATATATATATATATATATATATATATATATATATTACATTGTATGATGTTTGGTGGCACGGGTCATACTCTATCAGTGTGCACACATTTAGAGGAAAATCTACACCAAATCACAAGAAAGCATTCTTGGAATGTTCCACATTGAAAGCATCTGTTAGAACAAGGTGCAATCCAAGGGCGAATAGCAGAGAATAAGATAAGAAATATAATCCAAGAAAGAATGAATGTAATCCAATAACAAAATGGCAGGAGAGTCCAGTGAAAACACAGTGTGTACTGCTAAGCATGCTATAATCAACTGTTCAAACCTCGCGCAGGTGGCTGATAGCTAGCCAGATGATGGCCCATCTGAATAATGTTACGTAACCTTGTGAACAGGCCTTCTAGACAGATGGTACTGCTATAGACACATTGTTTGTATATTTTGAACCACGTGATGGACAATAATAGCACAGCCTCCATGATTTCTTAAAACCACGTGATAGCTATAAAAAGATTTTGCGGGTGCCTATTAGTCGTTTTTTCTTTGTCAGGCTGTGTTTACACTTACAAGTAGTAGTTCGTACATTAACTTTTTCTTTTTTTTTCTTGAGGGGGGTGGGGATAGATCTCTTTGCATTCCTGAAGCGGGAACTTGCTTACAGCAGGATTTTTCTCCTGAAACTAAAATTCCCGTTATAGTCATGTTTTATTTATTTTAAGCACATCACTAGAGTGGTCTCGCTTATTGAATCTGTATAGCTTATCACTGTCTGCCTCTGGCCTTACACTTCGTTTCCTTCTGTTTTGTCTCCTCTTCTCTGATGTTGGCAATTAATGTCTAGTGGTCAGTCAGCCCCAATTGCTGCAAAGAAAGAGACAATTGTGCGCGACGGTCTAAAAGAGGTGACAGTAGAGAAGTTTTACAGTACTGGAGGTGTCTGAGAGACGAGCAGAATTCTCGCTCGGATTGAGAGAACGTGGCATTACCTAAACTAGCTGTGATAAAGACAGGGTTAGATTTCTTTACAAATAAAAAAAAATATGAGACGACGTAGAAAGTTGTCAACTTGATAGTTACTAAACCCTAAAACAATTTTGGCTGGTTTTAATAGAAAGGAGGGAACACAGACGCGGGCTAATTCTTCTTCACAGAACACCCCCCCCCCCCCTCCTGAGGAGGCTGCACAACCACTGGACGAGCCACAGCATTCCTGTCCCACAACTCATCTTCCCGGGTCTGACGGCACGTGCCCCCAGGTGCGCACGTCAGGGCCTCAATTATAAGTGCGGCAACCGAACTTCTCCGCAGATACCCCTGTTTCCTGCATGCAACAACTGAAAGGGGTTAGTTAGAAATCAATGGTTTATTTGGCGGAAAGTCTAAAACTGTCCTTACCCACAGGTCTGGAGGTGAGAAGAAAACTGGACGCTGCTATTTGACTTCCCTCCAACAGTGAACGGACAGAGGTGCTTTAGGCAGAACTATCCCGTTCATCGTGAATTAAACGCAGTGGAAACTGAGGCTACGGGGAAAATACGTGTAGTACGATGTACTAATTGACATAGAAGAGAAGAGTAGCATAAAGAAACGCGCACTCGAAGATAAAGACTTTCTTAGAACTTCTTTTTTAAGGGAGAAGAGCACTTCAGTACAAAGTTTAAAATAATTCTTCCAGTCAAGGAACTCGACAAATCATTATGTTTTATAAAGTCATTTCAAGGTGGAGACCATAATGATTGATTATGGAACATTTGAAAAAAGAAACCTATGGAAATCAAAATAACTTTCTTAAATTATTTTTAGTCAGATCAAGGTGACTTGCCCTGCCACAGTGAAAAAGTATTCAACAAACCTTAGGTTTAGACAGAAACTATTTTCATTGAGCTGAAAATAAGAAAGGAATTGTTGAACAGATTTATTGCTTTTATCATCATACCTTGTCATTATCACCAATGTAATTAGATGTATTCAAGCTAGAACATTGATTTGAGATGCCTGTATGATTGTGTGCTTTGCCTATGACGTAATGACGAACGTATTCTTTTACTATATTTCTAGGGCATATTTATAGTCTTTGTGTGATAATCAAGACTGTAGGTATGTTATGTAAGCACACATCGATAATTATAAAGTACAGTGTATTTTTGGTGCACTATATTGGTGTGTGCTCAAGGAAAATTCTGGACGAGCGATTTTTTGGTGTGAACGCAGGATTACCGGGGGTGGGGGCAGGACTGAGCCACACTATTCGCTATTCGATTCAGACTGCCTTTACCTCTAATCTAAGGAGGCAAATTATACTCAGGGGAAGCTGATGCCATAGTGCTGTGCTTACCTCTCTCTCTCTCTCTCTCTCTCTCTCTCTCTCTCTCTCTCTCTCTCTCTCTCTCTCTCTCTCTCTCTCTCTCTCTCTCCCTCAGTCTCTCTCGCACTCTCTCTCTCTCTCTCTCTCTCTCTCTCTCTCTCTCTCTCTCTCTCTCTCTCTTTCCTTTTCTGTTTCTCTTTCTCGCTTCCTAGTTTCCAATGGATTCAGAGATACACAGAGTGAAATGGGCAAATTTCTTTCTTCTGTTGTTAAAGTCAGGCTCATTTTTATCTTTGAAGTAGTGAAACATGATAAAACAAAAAATATTATCGGCGATACAATGTTAATAAGCCCATGCTTGTGAAGACAGTTTTTTCATCATTTTCATCATCCTAATCATCATCATTATCATCATCACATCATCATCATCACCATCATCATCATTATCACCATCATCATCATTATCATCATCATAATCAATGTAATGATCGTCTTCATCCTCAAAATCAGTATCTTTTTCGTCGTTCTCTCCACTCCTGGCCCTTTCTTTACTTCCATAGACTTTACACTGGAGTCTGGATAAATACCTCAGGACCAAAAAGTTAGTTGACTGTAGGCAAAAGTTGGCTTTAAATATTGCAATTTAATTTGTAAAGAAATACAAAATAGTGCTGGCAAACAAAGTTGACTTGAAGCAAAAGTTTCCCTTAGGTGTTGAATGTATATGGACTCCTCTGTACTTTTAGTAATACTTTCTCGTTAGCCAGGCTTTCCTCTTTTTATTCAACTGATTTTCATCTTTGAATCATTTTCTCACTCCTGTAACTCCATTGCGCCCCTATGGTTCCAAGTAAAAAAAAAGCAGTTGGAATTCTTTTGTAATAAGTTAAAATTATGAATGCGGTTTTGTGTCAAGGTGGTTTGTGCACCACAAAAGCTGGGCTTGATCAGTTATATAAAAATGGAAAAGCAGAAAATCTTAAAGATCAGATTCGATATAGAAAATTAGTGATGGGGGCAAGAGGACTTAAGACTGACAGGTACTGCTGCAAATCTTTACCAGACTTTGCTTGGAAAGATATTCAATGAACCCCCCTCTAAAAGAGGGGGGGTTCATTAGGCAAAAGACAATCATTCAAAATTAAAGTTCTGATGATGATTATTAAATACAATGCTGTTACGGTGAAAATAAATTTGACAGAAACTGTTGCTTGATGTTGTTGTTGGGTTCAAGGTTTATTTAGTAAAACAAACAGAAAACGCTGCAAGGTACAAACAGTATAGATACTTTCATTAGCGAAGTGTACAGGTAGGTAGTCAACAAAAAAGTGACACTGATACAGGTACATAGTATGTCTGGCAAAAGAGGTAGTGAGACCGAGAGGTAAGCAGAGTGGGAAAAACCATAGGTGCGGCTTAAAAAAACATATACACGGAACAGAAACCTTCACAATTTAAAAGAAACGAAAATTTCTGTTTATACTTTATAATTTTTTAAAGTTGCAGGCTCAAATTGTTTTCATTTAACAAAATATTGATATTTTTAGGCTTGCTAATTCCTTTACATGAATTGGTTCTCAATTTATATTTTGAAAACTGTAATGTATTTTGTCTCTTATGTAATACTTTCTTTTACAGTCATTCAGTTTCAGCTTTAATGTAAGCGTGTATTGAACCTCAGTTTATCATGGGAGTTTTCTACAACTATCAAAATCATAATGCTTTATCATGTATACATTTGAAAATATATGTTCAATCATAATTCATCTGTGACTATTAATTTTGTACTTCTATCATTGACTTACAATGCAGTTTTGAAATAGAAACAGTGGTCAAATTATCAAATAGATAGCATAATCAGGTTCAGCATCTAAAAAACCATAAACTCCGAAAGTTTCATTACTCTAGTACGAAAACTGTGTTTTTTATGATATAATTTCTACAATATGATTCGCTTTTTTATCAATTTTCTTCCAAGGCGCAAAATTTGGCGCTATGCCAATTTTGGTTTTCTCTATCTTTCAAAATGGCTTTCTAGGTTGCTGACAAAAATTGAGTCAACTAAATACAACATTGTGTATTAGCAAACTAAGTAATGAAACAATCTGAAGAATATGTGTTTTTTTACGATGGTCCAAAAGTGCCTCATCTAGAGTATTTGCTTGTAATGTTGATATGCCACAAGTGTTTTTGGCCATATTTCATGACCAATAAATTCTTTTGTTTACTTTTTATCTCCGTGAAATTTCGTATGTGTATAGTCATTGTCTTGGACTTTGTAAATATGTCCTTTTTTGTTTCATAAGATTTAACAAATGACTTTTATATGTCCTTAAAAACAACCCGATGCACGCAATTTGTTTTGTGTCGTTATGCGCAAAATTGAAACAGCTGTAAAACTTTTATTTACCAACAGATTTTGATGAAATTTGTTGGAAATTTCATATTTTAACAAGATCTTTACAGTACAATTGGGTATATTCAAATTTGCTGGGGTAGAAAAATCACTTTGTGGTACCTATTAGAAATGAGGCCCTTAGCTCACCTACCAATTGTGTGGGGCTCGAGCTTACAAAAGTCCCAGAGGATATTAGGGCAGACGCTCAAACCCAACAGACACCATTGCTGAAAGAGAAATATATTATGAGGCTAAGGGATATGAAAAGAAATCAAAGGAAGGGGTAAAAGACACAGAGAGGATTGAAAGAACGGACAAGTATGCGGGTAAGAGCGGTTTAGAGTGAGAGAAGGGCTGATAGGGCTCAGCTATGAAAGACGACAAAATTTAATGAACAAAGTGAGAGAGAAAAATAGAAAATTGTGATACCCTGAAAAAAATTCTTGCCTCTTTGGACTCGAATTATTATGTCGATTATTGTACTACGATACGTTCGAATAAAGGGTAAATGAAAATTTAACTGCAAGGCAGGATGCACAGCTGTATCATGATTTGAAAGCATTATAAAATAATTGTATTATAGTTTTGTTTAAGAACATTCGGAGATGGTAATATTTTACTGAGAATATTAAGTGCAGTATAGCTCTAAAAAGCGAAAGTACTCTAATGATAAAAAAAAACACTGATGTGTGTCACTCATGTTCACCGTCCATGTCTTGCATATTCATGTCTGCAGCGACAACGTCACTTCCTGAGTACCAAAAACGTCGGCAGAAAGGGAAAATAAACTTGGCCTCTGGGCGAAGTTTTTTTGACATGAATGAACTGGCTATGACGCTGGTAATCAGGCCTACAATTATTGTAACAGAAATTCCAATTAAAGGATTCCAGATGTAAGACAAGTCGTAAATGGAAAAGCTCTGGCTTTCAACACCATTGTTCATCGAGTCAAGCTCTGTTTCGTTACCAAAAAGGGAATACTGTGTCGAGGTCGAAACAGGCGAGTTTTCAGTTGAGGTCTCTAGAAGAGTCACGTTGTCAGCGAAACAGCCATCTACAGGAGCTCTAGGAAGACCTTTGGTTGGACGGCGGTACTGAAACGCTCCCATAGCTTGCCAAGCACTCACTAAGAACCCTACACAGCATCCTATCAGGGTCCCGCCATAATTTGCTTGAGGAAATGTCGCGCCTAACACAAACAGACCTAGAACCGGACCACTGATGGCTCCCATAATTGTGTAGTTTATTTGACTCACTGGACCTTGAAAGTCCTTTGTCACATAAGCAATGGCAATTGCAGCACACCCGTAGAAGCACACCATAAGTTTAGTGACAGTTGTCACTGTAGATTCTGATTTGTTTCGAAGAAATCTGTGAAAAAAATCTTCTACTGTGTTCGCTGCAAGGGAGTTTATACCAGATGAGAGGGTGCTTAATGCTCCTGAGAAGACTGCAGAAATGTAGAGCCCAGCGAAGCCTGGCAAAAATCTTAATGTAATGAGAACGAAATATGGCATCAGCTGGTTACTGTTGTTGATGTAGCCTGCGGTAAGCGGGTCGCACCTGGTGACATGAAAGTATGCATATATTACTAGTCCTGTTATCAACAACAGAGATTTAAACATCACCACAAAAGGAATGATATAGAGGAAAACTTTCTTCGCGTCTTAAAGAGATTTGGTGGCCAATATCCTTTGAACACTGGACTGGTAAAAATTA
>JAWDGP010005588.1:37500-70000 GCA_033675545.1 Elysia crispata
GCCAATGAAAAGCAGAAAGTAGTAAACATTTGTGATACAGCTTTATCGATGGCTACATGGCTACAGGTCATTCAACCTCTTAGTCTCATTACAGAAAGAATGAGCCAAAACATTTTTTTTTTGTTTTTCTTTGTTTATTATTTTAAAATACTCAACATGGCTCTGTTGGCAACTTGTCTTTTACTTTTCATCTTGGGGACATGCGAGTAGAAGGTGGAGAATGCCCATGCCTGTGCTGCTTGCATTGGCCACTTTAAAAAAATTCATTAAAAATGTTTTGTGTAGTTCTCATCCCTGTATAGGAGGGAGAGTGAAACAGAGAAAAGAAAAAGCTTAAGAAGAAAAAAAAAGATTTAGCAAAGACAAAAAAGAATGGGAGGGGGGGGAGAGTGTGTGTGTCAAACATATTATATTTGAACTTGTTTTAAAATACCATGGAGTGTTAATATCTGATTGTTCATACATTTGTTTCAACAATTTTTCATAACAATTCATGCCTAATGCAGCCTTTATTGCAACCTGATTTTTTATATATTGTAGCTTCTCTAATTTCTAGACTAAATTTTGAAAGTGCAAGATGGCCTATAACTGCTACCATACTTTTCTGAAAAGAGGTTTTGATCCAAGCAGGAATGGTTAAGGGTTATTTACAATTGTAAATGATTATTTGTAAGCACACTACTGATGGACAACCACTGTGAGTTATTTGTACAATTGTGCAGATTACACCTGTAGGGAATGCGATTTCACAAAAAGTTATGTCCCTTTGTTAGAAGTCGTGAGTTCTTTTCAACAACCAAAATCCTTTTGAAGAACTAAGCAAAACTAAATAATTTTATTGTAAATGTTTTCTCATGTAAACATTTAATTACGTTTCCTTTTTTTTTTACTTCAAATATCACACCAATGAGCTTTCTTGCAGATGCTATTGCTTGATACGCTAACAACAGCTTAAAGTAGAGCTCATGACTTCCAATTAGGTACCATAACTCTTTGTGAAATCTCATTCCCTATAAATTAATGCTAGATCTTTGAATTTAGCATACATGATACATTTAAATAGCTGCTTTACATTTCAAATCAGTTAATACTTCTGTGAGTACAAAGAAAAAAATCATCTTGTCAGTTGAAATGTCTTACTGGGTCAATTGTTTTTGTACTCAAGGGGTTCTGACTGAATGACATTCCAGTGTTTTGGTTTTTGCTTGTATCTGAAACCTTGTGAGTCTGTGAAATTTCACACATCCGGTCCCACTTTGCAAAACTACAACAATAAATTGAAAAGTATGATTTGTTTTAAAAGAAAACCAAGCTAGCTGAAACAGTAAGTATATGAAATTTTGCATGTCAAGTACACTTTCTTGTTTGCACTTCAAGCAGAGGAGACTCTAAGCTCCCTTACATGTTTCCAAAAGAAAGCACATGGTCTGCACTCGAAATGAATTTGAGTAGACGGCCTGTAAAAATACCAAAATTCTCTTTACAACTCACATCACATTGTTATTGCAATGCTCTTATTTCTCTAAATTGGACCTTTAAAAAGTATGACATCTTTTTGTCTATAAATTTTAACCCTGCTATTCTTTCAGACATGACAAAAGCTGATGGTGAGAGCAGTGCTTCTGTGGATGAGAGAGTGTCACAATTCACACATCACAATGACAAAGGTCTTTCACAAGGGGATTCAGATGCAGACTTCACACAGCTGACAGAAAAGCGAAGTCCAGACAACCATTCAGATTCTGCAAATAGGGTAGCTGGAAATGAGATATCTGCATCTCATATATCAGTGCAAGGAGAGTCTATAGAAGGCGGCAGCACACGGCGTTCATTACTCATCCTAGTCGTGGTCTTCCTGACAGCTCTTGGTGCTTTAAGTCTTGTCTATTCCAGTTTTCCTAAATTAGATGAGTAAGTTAATGAATTGATTTTAGACAAAAAAGAATTCCTGATCCTTTCAATCATGTCATTTACCCTACTAGAGGATTTTAATTTTTGTCTTTCCATTTTCAAAGACAAGAGGGTCTTTGTTGTTCACTCAAATCTAATTGAAAGGTTTTGATTGAAAAAGAATCTAATGTGTGTGTCCCAGGAGATAATTATCGTTTTCTTTTTTCTTAGCTGTTTCCAATTTTCTAAAGTTTAATAATTGTTAATTATAATTGATATGAAAATAATGCTTTTCACAAGGGTAATACTGAGGTGTTGAGCATCTTTTTCCCATCCTTTCCTTTTTTTAAATTTTTATCTATATATTGAATCTCATACACTTCAAGATTAACAGATTTTCTTTCATTCTTAATAATAGCCTTATGGGGCGTAATAGATCAAAAAAAAAAAAAAAAGCATCCAAGATCCATTAACCAAATGTCTAAGAATTAGATGGCTTTATGATCGTTTTTACACATTACATTGAGGTTGAAGGTAATAAAATGTAAAAGCCTCACTGTTGAAGAATCCTAGCTTTAAAAAAAAGTCAATGGAGAGCAAAATTTGAAATATTGTTGTAAAGATCTAATATTGTTCAATCTTTCAACTCTACAGAGATGAAAAACAGTATGTCAAAGTGCCTCGGGATATAGAAGATGCCAAGAATCTGGGAAGACTTCTTTCTCGCTACAAGGACAAATATTATATAGAAGTCCTTATGGGTTATTTGGTTGTTTTTATATTGTATCCTTTTGCTCATTGTGGTTTGAAAAAGCTTTGCAAACTGTTTAGGGAACGATTCTGTTGTGAGCACAATTGCACTTTAAATAAAGATTTTGAACATATTTGCTCACAATTAATTTTGATACAGCACAACTGATAAAAAATTAGATTTGGATTAAGGAAAATCTCAAGAGTAAAGAAGTTTCTTAAACTATTCCCATGTTTGTCCATATTTAAGCTCTTTAAACAGAAAAAAGGTAACTTCAAAATAAGTCATCCAAGGAAAAGGGATAGCTCTTTGTAGCATTCTGTATAAAATTTAGATCCACCAAGACAAAATAAATTGTTTATGCTTGTTTACTATATATTTCTTATAAACTATCAACAAACCTACATGCAAGTATATCATTAAAAAAATAATTAAGTTAGAACAAGAGACCTTGTTGCTGCAAAGTCTTGGTTAATTTTCTTTTCTTTTCAGCAGTTGCAACATATCTATTGAATACAATGAGAATATTTATACAGAGGAAGAAAAGTAAATCTCATTGCTGTTCATATTTGTAGATTTTTTTTGTGTGTGAGATAGGTGTGTAATGTAGCCTTATTTATTTTACAAAGTATTAGTGTCTTTAGGTCTTTTTGTTTACTTTTATATGCCTCTTGGTTGTAAAAGTTAAACAATTGCAACCAACTGCTCAAGATGGTCTTTTTTTCATCTGATAATCTCATTCTTATGCAAAAATTATATCCCTTGACAATTCACTACCAGTTTACAGACATTCGCCATTCCAGGGTCCATTTTTCTTAGTATCATATCTGGATTTTTGTATCCCTTTTATATAGCATTGCCGCTGGTTTGTATAGTGAGTATTGTTTGCTGTATTTGTTAAGATTCAAAATCAAATTTTTATTGTTACAATGTTACTTATTTAACTTAATTTTTAAGACTGATTCATAGCAAGGTGTATAGACTCACAAAATCAGAGTGCTTAAAAGCATTTCTCTCTTCGGTTTAATTGCATTTATTGCAGTCTGAATTTTCTGCAAAATTTGGGGTACTTGTTGTCTTTTAATTGATACAATAATATTAATTTATGAGTATAAAACAAAACATTCCTATTTTTGGTTCTGGTTCAGATCTAGGAACCTAATGAGATCTTTGTGAATTAGAGTTCCATCAACTTGAAGGCGGGCCTGTAACTTAAAAAAAAAAACCACTTTCTCCTTTCTAGTTCTTTTCTTAAGTAACCCAGCTAAATTATTACATTCAATCACGATAAACAGCAACAGTATAGTTAAAGGTTATGCTGAATTTCATTGGTCAGAGATAAGATCTAAATTTAGATATCGTTGCTGCTGGGATGAGATCGGATAACCGCCACGGACAATATTTACAGGAAAAACAAAAAAAATGTATTTTAAATTGACTAAGTTATGATTGCTCATTTTTATGACTTTGTCATTGATCCTTGCAGAACAATATATCTTGCTAAAAAAGAAAGCGTGTGCTTTTGCTGCAATTAAAAGTATTATGGCACTCAGTAGATTTTTCTAACAAAGTTATCCGTTTTTCACTCTGTGATAAGACCAAGTAAGCAGCATCGCCATCATGTCACTTATCTGATTTTATTGCGGCCAAGATATCACTTATCTAATTTTTTTGTACATCAGGGAAAGTCAAGAGCTCTTGGTACAATTTTTAAGAACAGTGCCACAAGCACTTAAAGAAAGTAATTTGTTAGCCAAAAAAAAAGAATTCACCAGTCCTACTGGCTGTGAAATATAAATGAAACTTGATGTATAATAGTCAGACCTCTTCTATTAGCCAGACATGTTTATTCACTACTTAAGGTTATCAATAAAAACATCTGTTTCCCCCTACGCACCATGGGGAGGTTGGAGCAGGATAGCGCAGGATAATTAATTTTTAGCATTGAATTGAATTACTTGTATAAGAGCTGATCATAATAAGGATGGTAGTCTTTTCCAATGACAGATTCCAGCTCCTGAAGATGTTGATATTTTGACTTAGGAATTCTTAACTCCTCCAAATACAGCTGCTGTGGCTTGCCCACCTTCTTGCTTCCAAGTCTCTTGGGACTGGAATGTCCTGGAATTCTGTAAGCCTCAGCTTGTATTGGGTGGGTTTTAAACGCTGTTGACTTCTGGGATGTATTTGAAACAATGAACGTCAGTTACAGTGGGGTATCCAACTTTTTTGCCAGGTCTTATACTGTTCTGGAGCAGTCCATGAAAAAGTCATGACTGAAATAATTTACAGTGAAGGGGCTTGATCTTTGCTTTGCTGATTTCATCTCCTCGACGTAGTTGTAAGGGACATTTATGGTTTGCCCTTTGAGAGCTCTCTAAATTATAAGACTGGGCTGTTGTTCACTTCAATATGTGTATGCCCATGCACAAAATAATTATGTTGATTTGTTGTAGTGGTGGAATCGGCTAAATTTTGGAGATCATATGATAGGACAGCATTCCTGTTTTGATAAGTGCAACCATCTCTGAAAATTACAACATTCTCATGCCTGTCCATCTTCTGAAGGTAGTCTATGATGCAAGATGCAAATCCAATTGCGGTTAGTCCTCCTTCGGTTTCGTTCCAAACATAACATGTCACAGCTCTAGAAGCCAGGTCGTAGACTGTAAAATTATGCACAGCCAATTTTGTCTTAAAATAAAAGGTGCTTGCCTATGTGCTAGGTGTCACCACCACAGACTCCAAGTCCGTGCAAAAAGCAGCGAATTTTTTGTTCTTGTCTCCAAGGCTTGCCTCGGCCCTTGCTTTGTCTGTCTCCTTTTCTGTATTGGCCGCATCCTTAAATCTCATATGACCTTGCCACTCTTCCTCAGTAACGTGTCCAACTTCATAAACAATGCAAGCGTTGCACCTGTCCTTTTTGGGCTTGAATAAAGACAGATTCTTTCTGTTAAAAACCTCCCCGAACACAGTTGACTTCAAGGGTTTGACCTGGTGCAGTGAGCAGTAATTAATGTTCATAAGTTTGTGTACCTCTGATACAATCCTTAAGTCACGATCAAGGTAGAGCTTTGTTGAATCCTTTCTGCAATAATGTCTTGGCATCTTGGGCTGTTCATCTAGAAACCGAGCGAGTAATTCATGAGCATCTTTCCTACAATTGTAGTGTGGATTAATGTGTTTCTTTTTAGGTGTGTTAAAAAGGTATGAAGATGTGGAGCTTTCAGAGACTTTTTTTTTATCCTTTTTCGCGCTGGCATAGACATTACGAAACGATGGGTCAAACCAGTGGTCTTAGAAACATCTTCAGCCAGACTGGTTTTTTCCTTTGGTTCATCTAAATGTGCAGTCTCTTTTCTTTTGGCCAGTCACACTCCATTTAAGGTTTGAGTCCAAAAACAAAATTCCTTTTTTCATTCCAAGAGAGTGTCCACCTATGCTTAAAGATAAGAAGCCGGTCATTCTCAGAAAAAAGGCTACATTCCTTTCCTTTACTCTTGCAGTGACAGCAGTCTCCCATGGAATTCACTGTTGCTACTTTGCCTTTCTGCATCGTATTTTCGAGAGCAAGTTTTCAACGAAGTTTTCTAACATTTTGTTTCCACTGGCCAGGTACACATTTCTTTCTTTGACATGATTTCAAACTCTCTTCCTCTGTCTCTTTTGATGCTGTTTCTGAAAACACTTGAGTCGATAATACCGTCAGGGTCTCTAACATTGCTGCTGGAGTCAGTACTTGAGTTGATGATGCTGTTGGAGCCTCTATCGTTCTGTAGGATTGAGCACTTAGGTTGATGATGTTGTCTGAGCCTCTAATGTTGCTGCAGGGATCAGCACTTGGGTTGATGAAGTTGTGCTGGTCGGTGTTGCTGTTGCTGCTGTAGACGCTATTCCTGTCACTCTTGAAGCATACGAAGTCAATGTAAATGTTATATCGCACCTCGTAGCTTTGGGTGTTGATGTCATTTGAGGCTGTAACTGCAGCTGAGAAGAGGAAGAGTCTACACTGGAGATGTTATTAAAAGCATCCAGGTCTATGCTAATATTCTCTGTGTCGCTCAACAAAACGTTCTCCATCACTTTAGCGATGCTCTGTCTAGACACATCGATGTTGATATCAGATGCTTGCTGGTTGGTTTTGTTCTATGACAAGGAGAGCTGCAAAATATTTGCTGCTCTGATGTGGTTATTCATCTTTGTATTTATCTAATTTTCGAACACAGAAATTTTGTCAACAACCTCTCAGTATCAGGAGAATGACTGACGCATTCAACATAAACTCATGTTTATATAAGCACATCAGGGCCTAAATTCAAATATAATTTTCCAATTTGACAGACAAGACTAATACCCTTTGGTGCCTTTCCTTTACTTACTATACTAAGTTAATCCCCAACTCTCAAGAAACATGACAGAAATCTGGCTACTTTGAAACAAAAGGTAGCAAAATGGCAACTTAAAAAAAGTCTTTATCATTTGAAATTAAGCAAATCTCTTAGTCAGAATATAAAACATGATGTTTAAATTACGTTTCATAGAAAAAAAAAAGCTTTTTTTGATATTTTTTAGTGCTTATACGTTCTTATCACGGCAGCAATTCCATTGCACAGAATAAATGAAATTTACCTGAGAAAAACCTTACAAGCTAAATTTGAAAGCTGTCTTCACAGAAGACATATTTTAACGTAAGTCTTAAAAAAAAAAGAAACAAGTTAAACAAATGTAAGCTCAGGATTAAATAAACTCATAATGTTTGACATCAAATGTACCAGGACTAGCTTCTAAGCTATATATGTTTTTGGTCTATAGATCTACAAGATTCTATTACTAGTAATCTAGTTACTACTAAGACAGAATCTCCTCCCCCTCCTTCTAGTTCTACTGATACTACTACTATTGCTGCTGCTGCTACTACTACTACTACTGCTATGAATGGAATGAAATAGCTAGAGGAATACGCGCTTCTCATAGGTTACAAGTTTGAATTTCAGTGATGGAAGGGTTTATGGAGCAGTCTTAAAATTTTTTTCATCACAATTAAAATGTTTTTCTCGAGTGGTATAAAGCACTCTCTCTCTCTTTCTCTCTCTGTCTCTCTCTCTCTCTCTCTCTCTCTCTCTCTCTCTCTCTCTCTCTCTCTCTCTCTCTCTCTCTCCCCTTTTCCCCCTCTCTCTCTCTCTCTTATTGTTCAGTGATCATTTCTCCTGGTCTTGAATGATTATAATCTGTGCTCTATTTTTAACACACAAGTATATTGCACACTTTGTCGTATTCATAGTTCTCAGGCTAAATTTCTATCAAATTCCATTCGCCGATACACCAGTAGTTACCTGGTTCTCAGCAAAAAGAAATAAGGTAGACTTCGATGGTATAGTTAGGTTCAAGCATGTACATTGCAGATTAGAATTATACACATATATAATTGCTGATGGTATCTGTGGGTTTCTTTGAATTGAAATAGGGACATGGTATTTTTACTAAACGGTAATATTTTTGTAAGAAGATTAATACTTATGTTATGTTGATACATTAATGCAAAAGTTGTGGCCAAAGTCAGAGATTTGTTCAAGTATTCTTGTAAAAATTGATTTATTTTTGTAGCATAATTTGGTAAATTTTGAGTTTGAAAATGGCAAAGATGCATATGACAAGTTTAATACAATAAGAACAGTTTAGCTAATTTTTTTTTATCTCTAAAATCAGTTAAAGCTGTCATTTTTATTTGGGTTGTAGTAAATGGGCAGTTATGAATTCCCAAAGGCAGTGCACCTTTAGGTACTTTTTAAGTTCACAACCTTCTAATGTGCATTTAAAAGAATCTTTAAATACATTATAAAAAAAAAATCAAACATTTTATGATGGCTTTCCATGCTTTAATTGCAGAACTTGATTACCTTTTGGCTACATTTTACTTTATATTTTGTTGACCTAT
Organism: Elysia crispata; assembly: GCA_033675545.1. NCBI lineage: Eukaryota > Metazoa > Mollusca > Gastropoda > Plakobranchidae > Elysia > Elysia crispata. The sequence goes on from JAWDGP010005588.1 coordinate 46,077, forward strand.
GTGCCTCCCTTTCATCTCCATCCACACCTTACACATTTTTTTCTCTCCTCATTTTAGTGCTCTGCCATTGGTGCCACAAACTGTTACTTTTTGTCTTTCATGGTGGGAAGAAAAATTGTGGAGAAATATATCCCCCAGCGTGCAGCAGAATGGAAGAGCCATGTAAGTGATTCAAGAGGCAGTGGCTATAAATGTATATTGATACTCCCAAACATGCTGCCCACTCCATTGATCAGGATGAAAAACAAAAGGGCTTTTAAACAATTCATTCAAAGTAAAATAAAGTCCTGATGTTATCAAACAAAATGTGAAATCATTTGCATATCTTTCTGCAGAAACACCGGGGTAAAAAATCATTGAAAGGTTTAAAACAGACTGAATGGGAATCTTGAAGAATATGAATGTACACTACTAGTGTGCGTCTTTGAAAAATATTGTGTTGTCAATGAAAAGTGTGCAGGCAAAAAAATGCAGATGAAAACTAATAAATAAAGAGAGATCTGCAGTGTGCCTGAGTGATTAAATTAAACATTGTTTACAACTTTTTATAATTGAATATGAATGCTTTCTTGTTTGTCAAAATAGTTTGACTATTATTCTGTTTAGGCAGTATTCCTGGTGGTTGATTATTATGGGAGACATAATGTTGTTGAAAATTACTTTGGTTTTTACAATAAATTACTACTTGATAGCTTATCTTGCTTTTTTTTCTATGCAATTCCTCAGGTTGATAGACATAGAGAACATTTGTTCAACTATATACTGTTTCTACGCATTACTCCATTCCTCCCCAATTGGTTCATTAATATTACTTCTCCAGTCATAGATGTGCCTGTTTCCACTTTTTTCTTTGGAACACTTTTTGGTGAGTTGCAGATTCTTCATGCTGAAATTATTTTCCACACTGAGTGTTCTTCAAATTAGAGGTTTTTGTTAAAGGGTAGCTTTTTCAAAATATTCCTCACTTTTGTTACTTGATGTCTCTTAAAGCAGGTAATACCTGTGTTATGCAATAGCTGCTGCTAGCACTTAAATGTTGAAAAAAAAAATAATTTTTATCAATGATATAAATGTACAAACCTGTAGACTTTTTAAGGTGCCTAATGTGACCTATTGTTGAAACTAAACCCTCTAAAGATAAAGTCTGTGCTAAGTGTGGTGTTAGGTATTGAGGAAAAGCTATTATCTCTATGTTCCTCAGTCCCAGCTCCTATGAATATATATGTAGGACTTCAGACGATAATTTCAGCTGTATTTTAAAGTGATAGGCATCGCAAATTACTGATGCTCTTTAATACTTGTTTGAGGGTTGCAAAAGGTAGAGTAAATGTTAACGAGTTGCCGGAAAACTTTTGTGTGGCACTTCGGGGCTTGTATGGAGTTGATGCTTTAAAAATAAAAAGTCAGTTTCTATCGCAATATGGAAAGTATTTACTGGAATCATCTTTTAGTTTCTTCTCTTGACATATGTCAAAGATATATTAGGAGGAAATACAAAGTGATACACCAAAGCATTGTTTTACTGTATGAGGAAAGACTTACATTTAGATGTTATTTACCTTTTTTTTAAAGTTGAGCATAAATGAAAAAGTGAAGAGTGCAAGTGCCAAATGAAACAACAAAAGAAAAGGAACAAATCCTACTTATTTTTTCATATATCGAATGTTTCTCTCATATTGCCTAGCTGCATATAACAAAATCATGCCAGAACTGTCAATTGACGAATATGAGTCCAATCTTAAAAAATGAAAGGCCTCTCTTCCCTATGCTTACAATCTTGTGCAGAGTTGTGGATTTGGTTTTTGTTTATGTGTTTTCTGTTCGGAAATAGCATGTCTGATGCTACAATACTAATGAGTTTTAGTTTGCTTGTCCTGGGTGACCAAGACCGAAACTAGAGCTCTACTGTCTGTAGCTCTGCTAGTCTTGGGATTATTTTCTTAAGCATGATGTATTTAACAAAATTTAAACCTTGTGCGTTTAAGGCCAGAGTCAAGGTATGTTATTAGTGAGATAAATCAAATGGGTGTTGAGTCTGAGACGAAAAAAAGGCTTGCTACCCCTAGATAACTTTTCTTCATGGTGATCAAAAGATGAAATCTCCCACAATCACTTCTTATTTGTCTTCCAATGTCTTTCTCTGTTTTTTTAGGGGTAGCGCCTCCATCGTTTGTGTTTGTGCAAGCAGGCACAACGCTTCACAAGCTGACATCCACGTCTGAAGCCTGGTCTCTAGCAAATGTAGGACTTTTGGCAGTGTTTGCTGTAGTGGCTATTCTACCTGTGGCTTTCAAGGGCAAGCTGCGCAGTAAGATCGAGTGACGGGATGTGGCGCTGGAGACAAAGACAGGAGAAGTGTTGTGGAGACTGTGGAGAAGGCTTTCAATGAGAAGAAGACGTTTCAGATTTTTTAGATGGATGAGTTGCCATTGCGTTTGTTGTTTCATCAGAACTAGATTGGGTTATGAGAAACACTATTGGGGACATGGTGGCAGTCACTTGAGAATTATTACAGTGCAGCCTCGACCACATAGACTTTGAGCCTTTCATTTTTACTTGATTTAGATCTTTTTGAAGAGTATAGAAACACAGTTACTATAAAGCTTCATTTTAGTGTTGACCAAAATTTCCTGGCTAACAATCTATAATATCATTTTGAGGAAGGATATTTCTTTATTGGTTTTATCTTGATTGAAAAGAAATCAACAATAGACTGACAACAAGGCAAAAATTATATAATATATCTGATAATTTCTGAAATTAGCAATTATACAACTCTGTTCTAATTCATGAAGTTTATAGAAATTCTATATATGGATCCATAATGTGGAGTTTTAGAAGTGAGAAAAAGACATATGTAACAAAACCATCATATGTCTTGAACTATTTTTTTACTTCCCAAGGAAAATTAGTTACACTAGTCATCAACAAACAAAGTAAAAAAATGAAAAGGGTACCAGTACTGCCATATCCCCAAAAAACAATTATTATTTCTAACATATTATTCCTCTTCTCTAAAATATTTCTTGTGTTCTGGATTTTTACAGCAAAACTTGTAACATCTTTTCAACATCAAATAATCCACTTGTTTAAAACTATCAGTTGTCCTAAGAACTATTCAACCTTTATTCAAGGAGCAATTTGTCTTCTCCCAAGCACATTTTTTTTCCAACTCATCAGGTCTGGCTGTGAAATAAGTACCCAGGCTTCTTAAAAAAGTCAATTGACGCAAGGAACTCATGTCTCTTTTCAACTTCTAGTATAATTGCAAATATGTGTGCTCAAAGAGGATGAGTCAGGTATTGTTTTCAACAGAAAAACCAATCAAGATTTTGTTCCCCTTTGCTTCAGAGTGTAATATGTATTTTTTTAGTGATCAATAAGTATGACATTTTGTGCGCTCAATAGTAATGGCTTCTAGAAAGAGATGTTTGCTGTGAATATCTAGATGATGAATCCAATGTTACACATGTGCATGTTTGATGTGTTACACAGATGATCTGCTTCTGTGGTGATTTTGAAGGAAATTTAGACATTGTTGAATGTGGCTGTGTAGAACTCCTCTATCTTCCTGTGCATATTCAAATTGAATCTATATTGTTTACAGAATGCTCAGTATAGAAAGAAAAAGTATTTAAAATATAGTGGATATATTTAAGTTGACTTCAAAAATTGCTGAACAGGAATTTTGGAGATAATTTATGTTAAAAATGGTAACTTTTGAAAAAATAAAGGAGCTGCTTTTAAAGAGAATTGCCTAGGTTCAGCAAGGGAGCTCATCTTGAAGAAATGCAGTATACTCTCCTTGTCTCTTGCGCCAAAACGTTATAAATAGCTATAATCAAATACAAAGTTATTTTTTCAATTTAAAATTGATCTGCATTAAAATTTTTTGTAAATTAAGTGGGAATAAAAGGTTATACCAGTGTACGATACAATGTAGCAATCTATTATTCAATAATATAAAAATCAAAGATTATCATGACTGGGTTTTTGTTGGTGGATTTCATACGTAATGTATGTCTTTTTTTGTTCTAATAATTTATTACACTCACCTTTCCATGCAGTGCAGTCCAAAGTCAAGTCAATTTTTTCATGAAAGATTTTTATTTGTTTCATATTTTTATTTTGATGGTCCATTCATATGATTGACTGATAAAATCACCAGATACTGTTCAGGTTAGATCTAAAGTTGTTACCACTGTCTTCTAAAATTTGGTTAACAGTATGCCTGGATTTAATTTCTTCAAAATTTTTCATTTCACGATTTGCCTATAATTAGACCAATTTTTCCCTGATTAAAAAAATTCTTGTAAAAGAAAAAAGGAGCAAAACATTTAACATGTCTTGAGTCAGGAATGATTTTATAGCATTGTAAAAGGCCTAGAAAGTAGAAACTACGGTACTTATTGGCCTTCCCTAAAAATAACATGAAAAACTCAGGGGATACACAAGCTCTTAAAGAAATTTGATACAATTTTTCAATGAGAAATTTCATATAAATGAGACTTCGACTCCATGTTTCCTAGAAGTCCTACTACATCTTCATCAATCGTGATTTTCACAGGCAGGGGCCTAAAAAGTCATGATGAAATAATCGAATTATGGTTTTCAATGCAAATTTCTCTGAACCTTGTACCAACTTTCTTTTCTAATTAGTTTCTTCTTTTTTTTTTAAATTAAATTAGTAAGTAAAGTTTCAAAGTCAATTAAAGTTTGTCCATAGAAAGTTAAAAGTGCTTGATGCATCCTTTCTTCTTTGGTGAATATTTTTACTTGCACAGTATAATGTTTAGTGTTTTATTTCTTTCTCCTGATATTATTAGAAATTTATCATAACTAGACGCAAGTTGCACTTTTTTTAATAACTTCAATAAGATCATAGAAATATATGAATTTGCAGTATTATTTGTTTGGGAATCGTGGAAATACTGCAATTGAGATTGAGTGATGTAGTAAGGTTTGTAAAATTAAATTGAAGAGAAAAAAAACTCTTGTAAAAATGATGTGCTTTTAAGGTTTAATTTGTCCTCAACTTTGTTGTTTATTTTTCTGGGCATTCACAATTTATGCTTGCTAAACCAAAATGTTTCTTGCAATCCCAAGATATTTTTTTTCATGTTTTCCACCACTGAACCATATCTTTGCCATGCTGTAGGTTCAGAAAACTAGTAAGAATGATTACTAGGTGAAATGTTACATGTTTTTATTGTTATAACAAGTGGATATATTCTGTCTATCAGAAAGGCCTCTTCTCTCAATAGTTAAAATATCAGGTTCAACTGATGATAAGGCTGACTTACAGCGTAGAGTACTAGTACATAGTAGCACTTGGGAATTCCTGTAATGTTTTCTTTTTTTTATTTCAGTAAAGAGAAAATCCATAGTATCAATAGGGTTGTATGATTAATAAAATTTGCTTAAAATCATATAATAGATATATAGGCTGATTCCAAGTAGGATAATGGTGTCATATCATATAAACATGATCAATAAAAACTTAAAAGCTTTTGTCTCTATAGCAATTTTTTTTTTATTTATATATAAAATATATATTTATGTCAATTATCAGTAATAGCAAAAGTCAGATGAGCTAGTCCCAAGAAAACGAAAGAAAGAGTTCAAATTTGTGTTTTTGAAGAAAAAATGCGGGTTTCATAAGAGATGCAAGTTATATAATGTCACTCAGACACTATAGTATTATCATTATGACTTTCCCTTTTCCTTTTTTTTTTTTAGAAAACTATCTGCTCTGTCAAGTGCCAGCTTGTTTGTTTTGTTCATGTAAACTATATATATATATATGTATATATATATATATATATATATATATATATATATATATATATATATATATATATATATATATATATATATATATATGTTTTTTTTTTTTAATATCTTTCGTTGAATGATCAATCTAGATCTTGATTGCTGCATCTGACAAACTTGCTCTAAGATCTGTATGAAATTTATGCTCACAGCTTTATGGCAATTTGTTCTGGCCATTCATTTGTTCAGCTCTGCTCTACATTAAAGGCTTGAAAAAAATACAAAATAGCTGTAAAGCAGTGAAGAGTAAATTCAAACAATGAACTTGTATTAATTTTAAAGGTATTAAGTAACTCTCATTTCTCTGAAACTGATTTTTTCCTGTATGAAATTAATTTGGTAATAGGCTTAGATAGAGTATTGGAATTATAAATGATATCAGCACTATCACTGAAGTCGCAATATTGACACTTAAAAAAGTTAGAAACATGAATACTATGAGAAAGCTTAAAAGAAATTAAAAGTCTTCTCACATTAATTATGCCATACTCCTACAACTGAAAAGATGTGATGATGTGAACAAGGAAAGCCATAGATTCATTAGGGGTTGAGTATTGATTCCTCACCAGAAATTTTTTTGTTGTTGTTTGTATTTTGTTCTGAAGAGGCTTAAATCTGAATTATGATCACATAATTTATTCCATAATGCCATGCTCAGATTATATATCTACATATTGTTTGTGTGTGTGTGTGTATACGAGTATTCCCACACCTTAAGCAGCTGATTGATTTTATTATTTATATGAAATTTGTGAACAATAAGCAGTTAACAATTTGAAATCTGGTAACACTAGGCTTAAGATACTTTTTTTTGTTACATTGTGCACCAGAATGTTTGTTTAAGAGAGAGAACAGAACTAGTTGACTGGGATTGTGTGATATGAAGCAAACTTATAAAAAAAAGTTTTGCTGTAGCTTCCTCTGCGCATCTTTAATAGACTCCTATCTATTTAGATAAGTAATAAATATCAGAGATGTTTATGTTTAGACAATGCTCTGCAAGAGCCAATTTCTGTGAAAAAGAATTCATTCCTAAAAAAAAAAAAAGAATGTTTCACTCACTCTCTCTCTCTCTCTGACTTTTATTTTACAAGAACTTGTGTATCAAAATTGATGTGAGTTTATATAACGGGATAATAGTAGGTCCACATGCGAAAATCTTTTGGCACTCCACATTTTATGCGTGAGATTTTATATTTCTTTTTGTTTTATTCTTTTCATGGCTGTATTAACAGCATTTATTTTTATGAACCAGTGCCAGATGTCATAATGTAAATTTTTTAGAAAATTTGGATACTTATGAGAATACGTCATTGAAACAATGGTTTCATAATGCTGTATCTTAATACTCTTTAGGTTTTAAATTTAACCACTTCACTGCGCTGTGTACGTACATTGTACGTGCCTATGTGAAGAGTGTCTCATGCACTGTGTACGTGCTCAATATAGCAGATTTTGTTTCGCGGCATTGAAAATCAGTTTCAGTTTTCAAAGGATAAAAATAGTATCACTGGAAAGCTCAAGTTTTCCTGAAACTTTTAAAAGGCTCATGGTATCATCGAAGCTGAACAAAGAATGTTTAACACATGTGAAAGGCACACATCGCACATACACACCCAAAGCTGTTCCTTTGTGTTAGGCTTTTAGCATCTAGATCAAGTCCTTATTGCATGGAAGAACGTCAGTCTTGACTATATCTAGATAATGGCTAGCAAGCCATGGCTTTACCTTTGATATATATCTATCGCTATTATTTCTAGATCTAGAGTTGTAGGAAATTTTTACATGATGGGCATAGCCATAATCTAACGAAAATTTCCTTAGCATGGGGCATGGAAAATTTTTAGCAGTCAAGGGGTTAAGAAGGGTAAAAAATTAATAAATTAAATTATTTTAACAGACAGTGAAAGATATGTGATAAATTAATTCTTTTGTATTAGGAAACTAGGAAATTGGGCTGATTTTAAAGACGGAATCAAGACACATATTGATTTCTTGTAAATGACAATAAGATTCTATTGACAGATTATTGATCTTGCTAGAGTTGATAAAGCATGATTTTATTGTACATACATTTTTTTAATATTTAAATACACAGGAAATATTCATTCTATCATTTACAATGCAGGGAGGGCCAATTAAATACATGATTAGTTGTTTTTTTTTTTATATAGGAACTTAGTTTTCTGCTCTGAACCCATGTCTTCTCTGTATAGTTAACGCTTTGTATTTTTCTTTGTTTAAAATTAAAGGGATTACTTTGGTTGACTTTTGCTGGAAAAGGACTGCATTCATACAGAATTTGGAATATTGTGTAAAGAGCTTAAGCTCATGACCATCTTTCATCAATAAATTGCAAGGTGTGCCTTATAATTACAGTTTTTCTTTTTCGTCATTCTAGCTTTTATGTGCTATTGGATATTAGTGATACATAAATTTTCAACTATAAGATAGCTTTAAAAAGATGTAGGCAATTTGATATGTGTTATTCTATTCTGCCTGAAAAGGAATCGAATTCTTCTGAAGAGCTATGCTTAATTTTTGTTTGATACATATATATTGCATGGTTACGCCATAATCTGAAATCTATTCTAGGGTATTGAGTAGCTGGAAAAAAATAAGATTTTAAAGCATGCTTAAAGGACATAATGACTAGACCATGTGGCAAATGTTTCTCCATATCTTGCTGCAGGATGTGAGCACACAACCCTTGCACTCCACTTAGCAAAGCAATAGAAGCAGCTGCTTGGTCTGTGCATTGATGGTATCAAACTCTCACTCCTACGAGGTTTTTATTTTGCTTAAGTTAGAATTGGCAAGAGGCCCAGAAGATGAACTTTGAGCAAATGTTCCTTTGTATCAAGTGTTTGATATTCATACAGTTAGTAACAACAGTTAGTTATATCATTATATTCAGGTTTATTTCAAAGAAACTGGTTCTTGTGTACAAATTTTTTTTCGTTCAAACTAAAACTGCTTCTTTTCAGTTCTGTGATAAGGAAAATTAGCTATTTTTTTTTTTTGTAAAATCCAAGTCTATTTAAAGAGATCCTTTTAAAACATTCACTATCATTTAGGATTATCAAATGTCCAGCTATGAATTTCTGCAAAGCAGTTCACCTTCAGGCACTTTTGTGGGAATTCATAAGTGTCGAATAAGAATTTTAAAAGATCATAAAACAAATCTTGAATATATAGAATTAGCTGATTACACATAATTATTGTTTGAAATAATTCTTTATCTTTTTCTCTCAGACTTCATTAGGGTATCTTTTCTTTGGTTGTTCCACTTTCACATCCCATGTAAATACTCACTTTCACTTTTGATGGTGTACAATTTTTATTCATTATCTCACCTAAAGGATGATGGAAATAAATGTTTTGAGTATACAATGATTTTGTTAAGACTTTCTTTGTGTTGAAATTTAAAATTTAAAATTAAAATATAGGGCTGTAATTGCTTTCTGATCATTTTGGTCGTGACTCTTTGTTTTTATTTCCCATATATATTACATAACTCTGCATTCTAAAGTAATGAATTTCATATCCTCTTGTTTACAAGTACAAGTAACGGATGAGGTACAAATTGGATTTTGGGGGGGGAGGTTATGTGTATTATGTTACTGTGTATTGTGCTTCAAACTGTAATTGCTATGTTTTAACATAAAATTAATCATAGAAATTAAGCTAGTATAGAAAGTGTTGATTTCTCCCAATTGAAGGAAGTATTGGTTGAGTTCGTTCAGGTTAGGTTTGTTGTAAAAATAGTCCATAAAAATCTCTACAGGGACTTAAACCAGTGATGCCAATTTTCAGTAAAAAAAAAGAGTCGTGGTCAGTGTGCTTTTGCTCCAGATAAGCTTATTTTGTCTTAAATAATAAGCCTAAGTAATAGACCTATATTATGGGTTAGGAAGTGCAATTATTTTATTGTCTTATTTGCTACGGGTAAGATTCTAGGGTTGTGTTTAGGTACCGGTAATCATAATATGCTAAGCCGCCGCGTCGCGCGAAAAAGTTCAGTAAAAAATTTGATCCATTTGGCATCACTGGGAAACTAACAAACTAAATATGACTAGGGAATCCACAAAGTAAACAGTGGCATCAAGTTCCTGTCTACTTTAATTTAATTTTTTTTTCTATGAAGACTAGTCGGGCGAGTGTTGATGGCACTAGCGGCACCAAAACCAAACTAATACTGTTAAGGTCCGTAACAATGACAGGAGAAAATTCGGAAGCAGTTCCAGTCAGTTGTATGATTCCTATTACATCTTACTCTCAAACTTGCATTAAAACATTAATTAAGAAAAAACTAAAAAATGATAGAATCTCATAGTTTAAGATCTAAGAACAATATATGTTAGTATTTGCTCCTCAAAACTCGACTCTACAAGTTTCTGAGGGGACAAAAAACAAACAGTGGTAGGGGTCTCATGAGGGGATCAATAGCTTTTCAAGGAGAACGAGACATTGATGTGAAATCCAATTGAATAAAATCATTGCCGTTTAAGACATCCTCTCTCTCTCTCTCTCCCCCCCCCCCCCCCCCCCCCCCCCCCCAAAAAAAAAAAAAAAAAAAAAAGAAACCCTCTCTGTCGTTACTCTAAAGGGTTCATCACATCTGAAGAAGCTCAAGTTAAAAAAAAACAAAAAAAAACATTGATTTAATGATAGTGCTGTAACAGAAAAGACATGTCATGTTTATCTTTGTTTTTTATTTACTAAACGTCAAACAAACGATTATTAAACCTGGTTCAATCACTTTCATTTTCATAAAATCAACCTGTGAAAAACCAAGGCGGAAGTTTGACTGCGAGAGGCAGCTGCGATCTGCGCTCTTAAAATGTTTTAAAAAAAAACCTGTGGGCGTTGATGATTCACTCCTCCCTGGAGTCATTTCTCATTACTGCCCTGCGTTTGTCTCGATTTGCTCTACCTGTTTTGTACCTCTTCCTCGATTATTCTACTCATAATTATCTGTCTCAATGTATTTTCCTTTCTATATCTACCTCTGTGAATGAGACTCTCTCCTTCTGTGTGTCTGTTTCTCGTTCTCTCTCTCTCTCTCTCTCTCTCTCTCTCTCTCTCTCTCTCTCTCTCTCTCTCTCTTATTCTATCGCTTTCTCTACCACTCTCACGCTCTCCCTCTCTCTTCCTCCCTAGGCACTCTCTCTTCGAAGCTCTTCATTCTCTTTCTTTCCCTTCCATGTTTCACTGAACACTGAGTGCATGTATAAACAAAGAATTCTGGGTTGATCGATTCTGGTCTGCGCTTTGGTTAATCCCCAAGCTCCAAGTCAATGACTGGAGTAATTTTATACAGAGATAAGAGTGAAAAAGAGAGGGAATAAAGAAAAGATGAAAGGAAATAGGAACAGAAAAACTGATAGAAAAGGTAACAGCTGATATAACGTTAGAGAAACAGTGAAAAGGGCAAAGAAAAGACGAAAAGTCATTAGAAAAGAAAAGAAAAACTAAAAGGGAGGGGGGAAAAGAGAGAGAGAGAGAGAGGTATGGAGAAAGATGGTGGTAATGTGTATACGGGTTTCTCTCATCCTTTATATCAATTCGCTGTTTTTAACCCCCCACCCCCCCCCCACCCCCCCCCCAAGAAAAAAAAAAAAGAAAAAAATTCTCTTTACATTTTGCTCTCTTTCTCCATCTCTCTCTCTCTCTCTCTCTCTCTCTCTCTCCATCTATCTCTCTCTCCACATCTATCTCTCTCCATCTCTCTCTCTCTCTCTCTCTCTCTCTCCATCTATCTCTCTCTCCACATCTATCTCTCTCTCTCTCTCTCTCTCTCTCTCTCTCTCTCTCTCTCTCTCTCTCTCTCCATCTATCTGTCCCTACAATGCAGACCGAAGCAAATGGCGCCAGCGCGACCCGCATGGTGGGAGACACGCCACGATTAGTTTACTCCGGGAGTTGAGAATGAGTGAGGGGCTGAGAGAGCAGCTAGATCTAAAACTGGCTGAGGAGTACAAGATACCCACTCCCTCCCCGACCTGGCAAGCAGACACTTCACCGACTCCAGACACCGGGGTTTCCATGATTTTCAGTTTCTCGCTTCATTCATCACGAGCGAGACAGGAGCAGAATCACCACGAGAACGCTGCAGCTCGCCTGGATATACTTGTATTTAAAATAATTCCTCGACAAACTTCTTTGTCCATCCAGTTATTTTGATCTGTTTTTTGAGTTGCGCTGATTTTACCGGACAACAGTGATACTCAGACTTTGAAAGGTAAGATTTAGATGTGTGAATTATTTTGTCTTCTGTGTTCTGGATGAAAGGCCGACTTCACTCGAAGAAAAACAAGAACAGATCTTTATTGGAGACTGAAAAGTCTCTTTTGTTTTGTCTCGCCTGCTTGACCTAGATTTGAAAACAGGTGACACCTGGACACGCTCATGGTTGGGATGTCCTATCCTTCTCCCAACTTTCTGGATCAACCCAATAATATTCTTGCTAAATCTGAGTAGAAAAAAAAAAACAACATCCGAGCCAATGAAGATGACTAACCTTGAATCAGGCAATCTTTAGTCATAAATTGATTTATATAAACTCTATAATTGTTTTGGATGGTAAAGAAAAAACCAGAAAGGTAAATGTAAAAAAATACCAGAAAAACTAGATACAAGCCAAGAACTACTGAGGTAAAGGTCGTGTTATATAGTAATAGTTAAAAGAGTTGGTAGTCAGGCAGCAGTTCGAATACCGCTATATAAGAAGATCTATACTCAGTTCTTCTAATCCTGTTCTTCTGTTTTATTTTCACTTTCTGGGAACTTCTTCTGTCTTAGAGAATATCTAACGTTTGAAGTTTTAAAGGAACTAAACATGACCTTCTTGAATTGATTTCGGTTATGAGTGAATATATTGGATAACTGAATTATTAAATTGGCTTGGCACACTGGAGCTGCTGTCAGAATTAGCTACGTTTATTGACTCGCAGTCGCAGGAAAATTTTGCTGGCTTTAGAAATTAAATGTCTATTGATAGAAACAGCTTTGTGACTTTAAAAAAATGTCAAAGATCCTGTCTAACGCACTTTATTTCCTTTCATGTTAACCTTTCAGCTGTAAAGTTTATGTGAAAACCGTTTGTTTGATCTTTCACAAACAATTAGCCCTATGACTATATCTCTTTGTTCTACAAATCTGCGTCTTACATTGACGACAATCTATTTAACAACCAGCGTTTATGGTGGGCAATTTTTCTTAAATAACCAAAGTAAAATCTATAGACAGCTAGATTGAGGTATATTTAAAAAACAATTATGTTAAGAAGCGTCACTTACTGACTTAGTAGACATGGTCACCAAAAGTTGCACTAGAGTAATGCGGGTTAAGGAAAAGACCATGCGAGATAGACTTGGTAAAAGAGTAAAAAAAAAAAAAAGGGGAGAGAGGGGAGAAAACGGGAAAAGGGGAGAGAGAGAGAGAGAGAGAGAGAGAGAGAGAGAGAGAGAGAGAGAGAGAGAGAGAGAGAGAGAGAGAGAGAGAGAGAGAGAGACAGACAGACAGACAGACAGACAGAGAGAGAGAGAGAGGGAAAGGAGGGGGGGGGGGGGGGGGGGGTTGGGGTCGGAGGAAGGGTGTGGCAAATTGAGTTTTACGCTCTTGGGTTCCCAATACAAACAGCTGTTACCGTATTTCGCCTCATAGCTTATGATTTTTCTAAATGAACTGAGCAAAACAACAGAACACGAGTTTAATGAGTCGACTTAGCTGTGTTGTCACTACTTTCCTTCTTCTCGAACTCCTCCTCCTCACCTTTCTCATCATCATCATCATCATCATCATCATCATCATCATCATCATCACCATCATCATCACCAGCATCTCTATCTTCATCCCCATCGCTTCATTGCCATGTTATAGATGTGGCATCGCAACTACAGATATACTCGTCATCATCATCCTCATCATCATTATCATCTTCATCATCATCATCATCATCATCATTATTTTTAATATTATAATTATTATAACTATTATTATTATTATTATTATTATTATTATTATTATTATTATTATTATTATTATATTATTATTATTATTATTATTATTATTATTATTACTATTATTATTATTATTATTATTACTATTATTATTATTATTATTATTATTATTATTATTATTATTATTATTATTATTATTATTATTACTGTTACTATTACTATGATTATTATTATTATTATTATTATTATTATTATTATTATTATTATTATTATTATTATTATTATTATATTATTAATATAATCCTCCTCCTCCTCTTGAAATAAGTCTGCTTCCCTTTCACCACTCCCAAGAGGCACACTACTTTAAATTTGTTTTTTAGTTTGAAAAGTCAATGGGAATTTTTTTTTTTTTTAGACTTTTGTTATCTTTTTATCTTCACCCATTTGTCTTAAGTGTAACGAATCGTATGCTCCTGTCTTTACTCCCAGCCACCACTCTTTTAAGGGTAGTTATAAGTTATAAAATGGATAGAACTTTTTTAAAATTTTGACCAAATGTCACTAGGATGTTATGCATGTATTAAGAAATCAACCTAACTCACTATTTTACACCGCGGGAAAAAGTCTGTATACATAATTATAATATTGTGTAAATACAAGTTTTGAAGAAATGAAGTTTTGTTGACCGATGCAGGGATGGAGGATTATGTCTGGAAAGTAAAGAGCCCTTGACCCACAGCTGAGCCCAGTGTAGCCGTTCACAACAGCTGCAGCTGTTGATGCCGTGTGTGCCTGTTGCTCTACATGATCGATTACCCCCACTCCTCCCAGGACCTCCCAGCGTGTTTGCTCAGCGATCTATAAATAGAAAGTCAAAAAATACCAATGACCCGATCCAGTTGTAACTAAGCTCAAGTTTTATACGAGAATTTTCAAATGGATTTTTAATGTTTTCTAACAAACAAACAAAAAAAAATATAAAAAAATAGTTTACTACACTTTTCATATAGGTGTTATAAAATATTTTTGTTTCCCTTGAGAGCTCAGTTAATTAGATTTTTTAAATAACTGTGGAAAAAAGTCCAGTCAGTTACGAGATTAGGATAACGTGGAAAGAAATTCTTTTTCTCTTTGCTATTAACAATTTTGACCGACAGAAACAAAATATTTATAATCAAACTGATATTTCCAAGTATCAAAGATCTGTAGTGTGCTTGCAAGGCATCGAATTCCGAAACACACCTTTTCACACTTTTCTGATCCGTCCATTTCCAAATGTCAAGTCGCAAATTCGAGCTACCGAGGCAATGAAAGTATGGACATTCCTATACAATATTACTTCCTTAATGATAATCAGTACAAATATTTTATCCACGCAAACGATCAGGATCACAGCTCATGCATAGCTACAGCGAGACCTTGATCTAAACACGACTCGCTTTTTTCAGTATCCACACAACCAAGTTCAAGCACCCGTTTGTCCTAAGTTGGCCCTATGCATCCTAAACTGCGTAATAATATTAAAATCGTCAGAAAGAACTATTTTTTCATGTAGATTGTTACGCTGGGTATTGTAAGTGAAATATCTGATAAAGTATCAACAGTATGCATAAAAAAGACATAACTCTCACAACCAAAATGTATAAAAAAAAAGAACAGATCTATTGCTGTGAAAGTTAAATCTTGCATCAAATAAGAACACTCGGTAGAAGCCAACTAAGTCGTTATGAATTTTTCATTTATTGTTTTTATTTTCCAACATTCAGTAACAGTTGCAAGTGGTTGTGACGGTAAACATAACACGTTATTAGGGAGGCCAGCCTCATTAATAATGCCAAATTTATTACTCAAGGCTTGAATTTATTCTATTTTGACGCAATCTCATGCAGAATGAAGGCCTAATTAATGTCAAAGGGTTTTACTTTGAATTGCAAACCCTGCAACAGTTAAAATATTCCTTTCTTTTATCTGTCTATTTGTCTGTCTATCCATCTATCTATCTATCTATCTATCTATCTATCTATATATATATATATGTGTATTAATCTATCTATCTATAATAATAATAATAATAATAATAATAATAATAATAATAATAATAATAATAATAATAATAATAATAATAATAATAAAAATAAGAATAAGAATAAGAATAATCATAATGATAATAATAGTAATATTGTAAATAAATAAATCATTCTGTAGTAGGCCTATTAAGAAGACCTCTCTTTAGAATAACTAGCTCTTTATTTTATTTGTGTCATCATCATCATCATCATCATAATCATCATCATCATCATTATTATTATTATTATTATTATTATTATTATTATTATTATTATTATTATTATTATTATTATTATTATTATTATTATTATTATTATTATTATTACTATAAACGCTCCTTTTTATCGATTACTGTCCACATGACAGTGCTGATATAACCATCAAGCAAAGTATCTATTTATCTATCTGATTTATGCCTTTTTCATTAAAAAAAAAAATAAAAAAAATAACAACAACAAAAAACAACTTTATTACTTTTTTCACTGTCAATGTTAGACCACTCGAATTCTTGAAATGGGAACACACGTACACAAGCAGGCAGACACACAAAAATTATCATGAAAAATAAAGATTTTAGTTAGCGTGAAAAGTTTTTAAATAGTAAAATCAACCAAATGTATATCGCAGAGAAAGGAAAGTATTGAGAGAGACACAGTGCCAAAAAAAATTGACATACTTAAAGTAGATAGCGTTATTATTATAAAGAGCGTTAGAGGAAGAGAGAGAGAGAGAGAGAGAGAGAGAGAGAGAGAGAGAGAGAGAGAGAGAGAGAGAGAGAGAGAGAGAGAGAGAGAGAGATGTTTATATGCGTGCGTGTACTATAGTCTGTGACAGATCAGATTTTTTTCTCAATGAATTCTCTACCTCTTATACCTCGAAGAGAAGAATACTGATCTGATATCCCCGACAAGACAGTTTGCTGCACCATTTATACCATTGAATTTGAGCTTGCGAAAATGACCTACTTCCTTTATCTTCGATGATTCTCACTATTCAGTCTTTAACAACGTTGATAAAACTCGAGGTTTTTAAAACCGAACTGAGAACCTCACGGAGCGTAAGGCCAAGAGATATTCAAGCTGGTGCTGAGAACCGCTGATGCTGATAAGAAACATTTAGGGTTGGCTGGGACGGAGATACCCATAGCTCTTTATCCCAGAGTATCTTGTCAGTCTCTCTCTCTCTCTCTCTCTCTCTCTCTCTCTCTCTCTCTCTCTCTCTCTCTCCCTCTCTCTCTCTTAAATGCCCTCACTTTCCCTACCTCTCGCTCTGTTAGCGAATCTCCTCTAGATGTAAATAATTAATTTCCATATTTGACAAAATGTCATAGCATCTACATATCTCCCTGTTTCACCAGATCAGCAGCAAGAGCTCAAACTCGAATGTGCCACGTTTAGGACTGAACTGTAACATTCCAGTTATTATGCATCTCCACCCACTTCATATTTCTCGGTATCGCTTGTGCTTCACAAGTTCAAAAACAGCCTGTATTTTAGTGACTTAAACATGATAATAGCCCATGATTACATGACTTGTAGCAGCTGCAAAATAATACTCGGAAGAGGTTTGGGTTTGGCTTAAAAACTGAGAAGTATGAAAAATATGTGATCTGATTCGTTCTAGAGCCATTGCCTTAAAAAGGGTATCTTTCTCTGTCTCTGTGAGTCTGTCTCTTTGCCTGTCTGTCTGTTTGTCTGCCTGTCTCTCTGTCTCTCTCTGTCGTTCTACTCTCTCTCTCTCTCTCTCTCTCTCTCTCTCTCTCTCTCTCTCTGTCGTTCTACTCTCTCTCTCTCTCTCTCTGTCTGTCTGTCTGTCTGTCTCTCTCTGTCTCTGTCTCTGTCTCTCTCTCCATTTTCTGTTTCATTTATTATTCTATCTTATTTTTGTTCAGTAGTAGCACCCTCTTCTTATTTACCCACCATGTAAATGAAAGAGTCCGACAATCAGAACAGAAATAGCAGGTACGTTAACTGAAGAAAGATGAGAGAGACAGGTGGGTGGAGGTGTGTGTGGAGGGGGGGGGGGGGGGGAGGGGGAGAGACGAGAGAAAGGTCGCATGATAGCGATAAAATTGGACGGGACAGAAAAAAATACGCGATATTTAAAGAAGAAGAAGAAGAAGAAGAAAAATGAGGAGGAGGAAGAGGAGCAGGAGAGAAGAAAATAAGAAAAACATTAGCAACAAACTTTTATAAAATCAAAACTGTTCTCTGATTTCCAACTGGCCTGGTAATGGTATGAAACAAACGAGTTTTTAATATCACAGGTAAGCCGAGAGCTACATCACTTTGACACGCTCTCCCACGTACCTCACGGGTGTGACTCACAAAGAAGGAATGCTGGAAAAATCTACCTGATCAAAAACATTTTGTGGGGAAAAAAAATGTAAAGCAGGAACTCAATTCTTTTGATTACTTCCTACGTCTATCATCTTGTTGTTCTCATTGATGTTGTGTTTGTTGCTAATTTTACTTAGACTTATTAGTTTCTAAATCATATGAAGTCAGAAAAGTTCTTAGCGAGGGAAATGTTATACGAGCCATGTCAGAGCTGTGAGGGGAGGAAAAGAAACTGCAACTGCTATACGAGTTGTGTTTTCACCGCTTAGAGTCTGGTCGATTTATCGATTCCAACAATATTTCTTTCTACCAATGTTGAGATATAATGGAAATCTCGTTATTATTTGTTTGTTGAGGTTTTTAGCGGTCACAGTTTAAAGTGCTTTCATCGCTCGTATGATTCGACAACTGTTATGTTTCATCACAAAAATCACTTTTCTTTTAAAAGCAAATTGGTAGTAACGGGCGAATGAGGTGGGAAGAAAGAAAGAGAGAGAGAGAGAGAGAGAGAGAGAGAGAGAGAGAGAGAGAGAGAGAGAGAGAGAGAGAGAGAGAGAGAGAGAGAGAGAGAGAGAGAGAGAGAGAGAGAGAGAGAGAGAGAGAGAGAGAGCGGGTTAGCCTGATGTGACGCTTCTTGAAGAACACTAAACTTCCAATAAGCGAACTGAAGAATTTGTAATAAATTCAGTTAGAGTTGATGATACGAAAGGGCAGGCTGCGCTTATCAACGAGAAGAAAAAGATCATTTAATGACATTATATCTACAGTCTGTGGACTGGGTTACCCAATAGACTTAGGAAACGGACTAAAGTAAAGATCGATGATGAGAATAATAGGCGCGGTGGGTGAGATTGAACACACCAAACCATCAGCCCCTGGCACTGTAAACCAATACCCTGGAGATGGGCCGATATCGGCGAAAAGCCGAAGAAATGCCGCCTGGAGGATTTTATCGTCTGCTTGTTTATCGCTGTTCTTTTTATCCATCGTTGCTATGACTACCCAGACCCAGCAGAACCATTCAGTGGGGTCACTGCGGTCACTGGAGATGCGATGGTAACCAAGATAATTTTTAGTTCTCTCCCTTGACTTATCAAAGAATCTATAATGCTATAGCTTCAATGGAGGCGAAAAGGCTCTTTAGTGGAATCTAGCAACTGTTTTTGTTCAAACCAAGAGTACAGACAAGAATTTCGGTTTTTCACTCACTTTGATCGCTAGCCTTACATTATGATTATGTCTCGTTAATTTTATTTTTTAGATTTAGGTTTAAAATCATTAAGTTTTCCTGCTACAACGTTTCTGGGTCTCTCGATTGCATTTATTATCTATTATCTGTTATTATTATTATTATTATTATTATTATTATTATTATTATTATTATTATTATTATTATTATTATTAATCATAATAATACATTGTTCCAAGCGGCTGCTCTACTTCTAAATTTGTGATGAAGTTGAATGCAGCAAACCTGTCGATGTTATTAACCTTGTACATTACTCTCTTCTTGCGTGCCTGATTGAAGGCAGCGTCTCTGCGAGTGCTGCAGTAAAATGTTGACCAACAATGTCAAATTGTTTGACATAGGTCAGAGAACTGGACAGAGGGCTTAGCCTGTGTGCCATTTACTGCTCTGGGGAATGTTGAAACTTGCTTTTTTTATTCTTGAATTTCCCATTTGTATAGAACCTCATGGTTGTAAGTCTAACAATGTTGGCCCTAATGAAGCAACATGTGGGACGTAGCTGGAAAGTTCACCACGCACTGTGCGCAGACCTGCACAGGTTGAGCAGAGTAAACAGCAGGCTATATGGTGATTCATACCACAGATGAAACTACATTGTATTCGTTGATTCTTTTGTGATTTAGAGGGGAAAAAAAGTTTTGGGGAGGGCGGCAAGTGGGGAGGGTAGAGAAAACAATGGGTTGGAAGTGGTTCTTTTGCTTTCTTCTTGCTGTCACAATTTTTTTTTTAATTTAATCTACCCTCCTGCCTCCCCCCTACCCAACAAATAAATTAGCAAAAAAACAACAACAAAACAAAAGAAAAGAAAACAAAACTAAAACGCGGCAGACAAGAAGAGAGGCTTTAGTCCCCGCATTCCCGGCCTGCTGGCTGTGATAAATTTCTAGCCGAGTGGTGTATAATCGATGTTTATCAATGCAGTCTTGGTTCCTTATTACATTTTTGTAAACGCTTTGTTTGGATTAAGGGAGGAGATAAAATTTGCGTGTTGTAAGATTTCCAATAACTGTGAACGCGAGAACCTTTGATTACAAGGATCCTTTTGTAGTTTTAGGAAAATGGATTGAATCGGTATACTTCCATTAGATGAAAACGAAATTCTATTGTGAAATCTATAAACTCGCATTTCTTTGGATTCCATAATTAACGCAATTCATGTTTAGACCCAGATTAAGACGTTGATGACAGAAATATTCATATGTCTATAATGTGATCAACAGGGTCGTAAAGTGTCCTTTTTCTCATTTGTTTTAATATCAGTAAGACTCCCTGGGAAGCTTTTCTTGCAAAAAAAAAAAAAAAAAAAAAAAAAAACAGCATCAAATCTAAACAGCCTCAGTATTTTTGTTGCAGTTTTTGTTTTCTTGCGCACTCCCTTTCCTCAAAGTAAGTGAGAGAGAGAGAGAGAGAGAGAGAGAGAGAGAGAGAGAGAGAGAGAGAGAGAGAGAGAGAGAGAGAGAGAGAGAGAGAGAGAGAGAGAGAGAGAGAGAGAGAGAGAGATGCAGAGAAAGAGAGAGAAGATTTTTTTTTTTTTTTTTTTTTGGGGGGGGGGGGAAGGAAGATTGACAGAAATAAATTAAGAGAGAAACTTACCAACATAAAAAGAGGCATACAATCAGACAATTACACATAGAGGAGAGAACGAAAGACTTTGGACGGTTTATGTATACCACAGCATGCTCGAAATTCAATCATAAAAAAAAAAAATAAAAAAAATATCTTACAGGTATGACCACATTCTCAGAAATCTATTTCCGTTTCTGTGAGCATGACTATTTTAAACGGAAGTGTCAGATTTTCTCAGCCGCGTTCTCGTTGATCAGGTTTGGCAAGCGTGTTGTGGGTTGACCCAGACATCTGGTCTTGCCAGTTGGTCTGAAACGGAAGTTATAAGGTTAACTACTGACACATGACGTCGACAGCCTCAGCAACAACCTCGGCATCGAAAGAACAAGGGACCAAGGCGGATGTGGTGGTTGCCGTGTTACCTTGATGGTGAAAGATGTTGATACATGACTGAGGAGTAGTAGTAACGGAAAGCATCGTCGTATTATCAGTTTTAGTTCAGACCACTAGCGGTTTTGGAAGCGAAATTTAACGTTCCCCCAATTAGTTAATTTCACGAAAAATTTACGAGATGCAGCGAAATACTTAGTTGTCAATGTTTCTTTTGTCAGGTGATTTTCTATATTCGAACTAATCATGCGGTTTAACAATTTTTTTTTTTTTATATAATCTATTTGGCGATGTTATTTTGGCTTATTCTGCCAGTGCATTTTGCCTTTTTAATTTTTCGGCGTTATCCTCTTTTCATGTTAGCTAATCGCCATCTCTTTAAATATAACCCATCTTCTTCCCTGATTCTGGAAAGGATTCAAACCTAGTATTTGTTAGATATTCTAGGTCTGAAATCTTCCATCCTGAGCTTCTTTGAGCGCTCCAGCTCAATCTCTTCGTTCTTACCTACTCCGTCTCGGCTACCTCCCACCCTCTCCTTTTTATCTCTTCTCTCTCACACACACACACACCCACACATTCGTTTGCGAACTTTTACTTTATTCCTTCCCTACTGAATTCTTTTCTCCTTATTTCTCTAATATGTCTTTTCTTTTTTGGCAATTTTGTTTCCTTCATCCTGTATTCTCTTGTCTTGGTCTGTCTGCCTCTCCCTCTCTCTCTCTCTCTCTCTCTCTCTCTCTCTCTCTATATATATATATATATATATATATATATATATATATATATATATATATCTCCCTCTCTCTGTCTCTCCCTCTCTCTTTCTCTTCTTTTTTTTCCTCTGCCTCTCTTTCTTTTTTCTCTCGGCCTCCCTCTGACGGTCTCTCACGACCTCCTTTCCTTTCTGTGCCCTCATGATCTTTTTCTCCTCTCTACCTCTGCCCAGTTCCTCTATACATCTCATATTGACTTTCTGTCCTCTGCATGAAACCTCCACCAACCACGTTCCTCCATGCACTCTAACGTTATACGGCTTTGACACCCAGATATAAAACTCACTGAGGTGACTCTAACGACATGGATAGAACAATACAGCAAGCTTGGCGTGGGGCATGGGGCATGGGGCGTGGGGCATGGGGCATAGGGCCGTCTATTTAGGTCATGAGGTATCATATTTCCCACGGCAGCTTGGCAAGTAATTACATTCTCTAATATATCACCTGAAGTATGTATGTGTGTGTTCGCGTGTCATGCAAAGGACTATTGTTTGTGTAACTAGACTTGTATTAAGATCGAAGACTTTTAATTTTGGCAAGGCATGTTATTAAACTGGCTTTTTTGAGGCTCAGTTGAATTCTTTTTTTATGTCAATAATTCTCTTTTCAATTCAAGAAAATAGACTCGGCCCCTTTCTTTTACTTCTGGTGTTCCTTATTTGGATTATGTTTTAATCGCATAGGTAATGTTTTCAACTTTATTACCATTTTAGCCCCAATAACTATACTGGTAGTCCCAGTTGACACACCTACTTGACCTGACTGATATTTGTGTCTTTGTGGCCTGAAAAAATCCAAAGGTTCAAAAGCATGAAGGCAGCGCGATGACAAGAAAACACGTAGTAGATTTTTTTGCTTCACATTTTGCCCTGTAACATATTGCACCAAGTGAATCTTTATATTCTATTAAATTGTAATTTCTCTCTCTTCTTTCTATCTCTATATCTATCTTTCTATCATCTATCTAACAATCCATCTATCTATGTATCTCTCTTTTCTCCCTTGTTCTTTTTTTCAGCACATTTTATATTCGACTGTTTTTTTTTCCTTTTCTTTCTCTTTCACCACGTTTCTATGTCAATTTCAGTCTGCCTCGCCATTTGTCTGTCTATCAGTCTGGAATGCGGAGTAAATGCTGTCGTCCAATATTGAGTAACCATAATTCCCACGTAAAAGAAATGGATGAATTGTTTTGTTTGCTTTTTATGGCCAGATAGTGTCACCACTTATTATAGGCAAGAAATAACGATCGTACTCTGACACAAGGTTTCATTTATTTTAAAAAAATCGATTTCCTATAACCAAGTATATGTTCTTTTGTGTCTATAAAATATCACATCGACTCATAAATTCATATATATATATATATATATATATATATATATATATATATATATATATATATTAACAATTTAATATCGCTTTGAGTCAATGAGGATAAATCCAGAGCAATAGCCAGTTATTGTATCTGAAGTCCTATGGATTTACACACACTTGAGAGTAACTTAACCCTGGCTCAAAGAAACTGGGCATACCAGTTACTCACATTTCAATATGAACGAATGCAGTTGTAGGCTAGATCTAGATACTTGATCTAGAGTCACGCGGAAAATTGCTCCCTTGAGAAGAGACAGAAATAGCAAGCTCCACCTAGTGGCGTGGTGGGATCACCTGGATATTGTCCATCATCGGTGGAAGATGGTATTACTATGGCCTTGAGATGCCGGTATGAGCCTGT
>JAWDGP010005588.1:75000-110000 GCA_033675545.1 Elysia crispata
CTCCCACTTTGTCTCTCTCTTTTCCTGTTTCTCTTCCTCTTTACCTTAAGTCTTTCCTTCTCCAACCATCCATCCTTTTATTTTCACGCCCTCCCTTTCTGTCCCTCTCACCCCTTAGCTCTCTTGGTTTCCCGATGGTTTTCCTTAAGGGATGAAGTGGTGGTATTAGATTAGTAATAGTAGTAAAGTATAAGCAGTTATAGTAGTAGTAGTAGTAGTAGTAGTAGTAGTAGTAGTAGTAGTAGTAGTAGTAGTAGTAGTAGTAGTAATAGCAGCAGCAGCAGCAGCAGTAGTAGTAGTTGTAGTGGTAGTAGTAGTAGCAGCAGCAGCAGTAGTAGTTGTGGTGGTAGTAGTAGCCTAGTAGTAGTAGTAGTAGTAGTAGTAGTAGTAGTAGTAGTAGTAGTAGTAGTAGTAGTAGTAGTAGTAGTAGTAGCAGCAGCAGCAGCAGCAGCAGCAGCAGCAGTAGTAGTAGTAGCAGCAGCAGCAGTAGTAGTAGTAGCAGCAGCAGCAGTAGTAGTTGTGCTGGTAGTAGTAGTAGCCTGGTAGTAGTAGTAGTAGTAGTAGTAGCAGCAGCAGCAACAGCAGCAGCAGCAGTAGAAGCAGCAGCAGCTTTACAACCCGACTACAAGGAATTGTTTGACCTATACCTTTGTGTCCAAACTGAATAGTAGTGGTCAGCTATCATGGGGGCTCTTATCTGTTCTGAGTCTTCATATTGTATTAGAAGGAGAGAACGTGTAGGAAAGGATAAATTGCAGCCTTTTGAATTATCTCATAAATGAGATTATTATTATACATGTATTGATAGTTTAGTCTTCAACCTATGAGCTTGGATGTTCGTCCTTCCATAAAAGTCTATACTCTTCCCGCTTTGGCTACTTTTGGAGAACCATACGAGCAACTATACTATAGACAGTTCATAGAAGGGTCGAACGTTACTGTTAGATTGTTCTCGAACATTAACATGTTGTAACTTGAACCATAGCTCAAGCGACTGAGCCATACAGCCGCTCCTAGGACAATGTTATTATGCTTAAAATGTTATTGAGAAACACCTACGGTGGAGGAGTACTTCACTCTGTCTCACCAAATGGTTGAATTATTGACAACTCTACATTTGCCTTTTTAAACATGATTAGACGATCAGAAAACAAGAAAGTAAAGAGGAAAAAGAAAGAAGAGAGAAAGTGAGAGAGAAAGAAAGACAGAGAGAGAGAAAAAGAGAGATATAGATAGATAGATAGATAGATAGATAGAGAGAGAGAGAGAGAGAGAGAGAGAGAGAGAGAGAGAGAGAGAGAGAGAGAGAGAGAGAGAGAGAGAGAGAGAGAGAGAGAGAGAGAGAGAGAGAGAGAGAGAGAGAGAAAATAATATTTCTCCAATCAGTGTAAAATCGATTCAGCAATTTTGATCTATTTTTAGTTATGGCTGCGAGCTGTATTTAGGCGAGACCTCTTGGGCCAGAAAACTGATTTCTGGCTTTTTTTTTCCTATTCTTAGTTCTTGCTACTACTGTTTTTTGTCGGGTTTTTTTTTTTTGTGTGTGTGTATTAACTTCTATATTTCAGGTAGCTCTTGCTACCAATTATTTCGCTCGTCATTATGTAAGTGGGTGTGTGGAGTGAGTGAGACGGTGTATGGAGATGGTGAGTGGATGTGTAGTGAGTATGACTAAATGTTTGGCTGTATGAGTTTCTGTGCGTAAGTTTGTGTACATTGAATGTGTTTGTTCTTGATTTGAATCATGAGCGTAAACGTACTGCAATGTCAATGGATGAAAATTTTAAAATGAGTAAATTTTAAAGTGCAAATCATTATAAAGGTTATCGTGAATTTAATACATTCCCTCCCCCTCCTCTTTTTTGGATACATTATAAATAATCTTAAGAGGGCATTTTTTGCATTAATTTTTACCGGACCCCTGAAAAAATGAAAGTGAAAGTCAAGAGAACGATATTTTAACACACATGAGGGAAATGTGTTCGACTCCATATCTAGCAATTAACTTCACCAGAACTGGAAGATGCTGTAATCAACCCCAACACAACTCTTACAGATTAGATTGCACGGTCGCACAACACTGAGCTCTTGGCGATACTTTAAAGACCCAGCACTAAACACAGCTAAACCACCTCATTCGATATTTTCCCAATCCATATTTAACACATTATGGAAGAGACTGAATGGAAATGAGAAAACAAAAATGTAAAAGAGATGGATTCTGGACGAATCAGCAAAGGGCGATTTGCATTTAATTTTCTAAAGCATATTGCAGGAGAAGTAATAAAAATATATTCCGCTGACCTGGAATTTACAGGTCTAATTCTATGTCTGAGCGTCAATACGGTAAAAAAAGAAAAGAAGTTTTAGGGAATGTTCTATGGAGATGGAAGCCAAGCAGCTAAACTCATCAAACTGTTATAATTATGGTGCTAAACGTTCGTTCACCCGCCGTACAAACTTTCATCTGGTTTTTTTCTCGGTCGTTGTTTAAGGAGCTTGCCGCAGATGGACTTGCTCCAAGTCTTGTTCTCGAGCCGATGGAAGACTTGTCTGACCTGATCTTCTAGAGGCTCGTCAATCAAGCTCAGATGAACAGTGTTACTGCTTTCACTTATTACTCCATCGTTAGCTTCTCTGGTCTCTCTTTTCATTTTTTTTCCTTCTTTTTCTTCTTGCACTATATTGAACCCACATGTACGAGTTGTACTTTAAAGACTTCATTATCTGGGTCATTAAAGGAGATTGACTGGATGCCGACGCTATATTGAATACTTAATTATGAAAAGGGAAACAAATAATCCGATAAAACAGAGTGATGTTCAGTAGGGCTATCTCTTACTTGGTGCAACCTTTCCTGTTAGTTATTATCCTCCCAGTTTATTATCTTTCCTCTGGTCCTGCGTCCCAACTAAACTGTGCAGTGAAGGCTTTAATGTCAATGTGGGTCACGAAATCCCCCTGACATTTTGGGGGAAGTCACCTCCGACAGCGTGATGCAAGTCGTGCCAGGTGTAAGCAGGAGGCATCACCCTCTGACACCTTCCCTGCTGAATGGTGCGATCAAAGTAGAGACCTGAAACTGATTTTGTTGTGTCCCGCGCCCGGCGTGACACAAGGTATACCATCTTCTTTCCTCTCTGGTGATTGGGAAGCTCTTGTCCGGTTTTTCTACTGTCCTAACACCGTTAGAGGTGAATGAGTTTAAGCTCCGCCATGCTTGATTTGTTTTTTCATGTATAAGAAGGCCAGAGGTTGCCTTCTGTGATGCGTCATTCACATAATTCAACGGTTTTTCCCTTATGTTCCTATAGCAACCCTACAAACTCTAAAGCTATACGGACCCTCCATAAAATGTTCCCAATCCTCCATTTTCACATAAATTTGTCAACAGAATCAAGCAGTCTTTTTTTTTTCTTTTTCTTTTTTATATTCTTTATACAGTGTATTCTTTTTTTCTTCTTTCTTGTTTATTTTAATTTTTTTATTTAGTGGCATAAAAGAGTGCTTTGATTGGTTTCTATGTTTAGGGAATGCAATTAAACTAAAACGTACGTTATCTGCATCGAGATCATCTGCTCTTCCAGTATTCATGAGCTCGGTCCAGTGTTAATGAGCTTTGTCCAGTGTTAATGACATCTGTCCAGTGTTAATGAGCTCTTCCAGTGCCAATGAGCTCTGTCCAGTGTTAATGAGCTCTGTCCAGTGTCAAGGAGCTCTGTCCAGTGTTAATGAGCTTTGTCCAGTGTTAATGAGCTCTGTCCAATGTTTATAAGCTCTTCCACTGTACATGAGCTCTGTCCAATGTTCATCTGCTCTTCCAGTGTTAATGAGCTCTGTCCAGTGTCAATGAGCTCTGTCCAGTGTCAAGGAGCTCTGTCCAGTGTTAAGGAGCTCTGTCCAGTGTTAATGAGCTTTGTCCAGTGTTAATGAGCTCTGTCCAGTGTCAAGGAGCTCTTCCAGTGTTAATGAGCTCTGTCCAGTGTCAATGAGCTCTGCCCAGTGTTAATGAGCTTTGTCCAGTGTTAATTAGCTCTGACCAGTTTTTTATAAGCTCTTCCACTGTACATGAGCTCTTTCAGTGTTCATCTGCTCTTCCAGTGTTCATGAGCTCTTCCAGTGTCAATGAATTCTGCCAAGTGTTAATGAGCTCTGCTCAGTGTACATGAACTCTTCCAGTCCCAATGAGCTCTTTCAGTGTTATGAGCATCATGGAGCCCTCAAAGCATTGTATTGACGTGCACTTAACTTAAAGTTACGGCCTTTATGCAATCTTTTCTCTCTCTTAGATCTGAGCACTGGTCTCAACGAAAATGTTTCTGATCGGTAAAAAGATCTCAGACCGGGAACTTTCACTTGATTCACCAGGCAGACTGGTTCCTCAATCCAGCTTTTGTGTGTTGATTAGAGATGAAAACTTCTACACAAGGGGCACAACCCTTGCTTTTCTGTAATCAGCAGCCCCTTTAACTCGCAACCCTCCAGCTTGCATCGAAAAAAAAAACAGTTTCTGGTGTTAGTGGCGGAGCCCAATGATAGGGATTTTATTTACCCATCGATAGATGTCTTGAGGTTCGAAGTTAACTCTGACAACATTTCCTTGTAAATTTCAGAGTGGGCATACTGTCTTAAGGCCATCAGGCCAACATAACCGATTTATAAGACATCAACAACAGGTCAAGACTTTCATTACTCCATGAAACTTTATTTTACGGCGTTTTCCTCTGCCTGACACATCTAACCTACTTCGCTCCTATTTCAGTAGGATAAAGCTCCTGTAGTGCTCTGTCTAATGTTATTCTTAGAGCAATGGAATGGGTTTTTTTCTGTTGCGGTTCTGTTTTCTGTCTTCTACATCACTGTTTAAATGCGTTTAAAACCAAACAAAAACATTTATTTGGCCACAAAGCTTGATTTGACCTCTTAAGACCCGTTTAGGAGTCCGCAAAACTAAGTTTACAGGTTGATTATAAAACTTAACTTAACCATTTTAGACTCGTTTGGTTCCTCGTAAAACCAGATATACGACCTGTGCCATCTCTATAGTGAACCCAAAGAAGAAGGCCTTATTAGTACCTATGAGCATGGGCCTCGCTTTCATGTCCCAGATTTACAGGCATGGTTTATGTTATGGCCAGCGTAGGTCTATCAAACGATGGTGTGGCTTGTCTTGCTATTTCGTGTTACTTAGATTATCATATGTTTGAGATTGACTCATTTACAGAAATTAGGAAGCATAATTTTATTGCATCAGGTTGCTATAGAAATTTTACTTTATTAAAGGACAGGAAACTATGTAATTACCGAAATAAAAGGAAGTTTTATTTAAATGAGAAATAATGAAAAACAAGAATTCAGTAAAACATGTTGTTAAAATACAAATTTCATAGATAGATAAATAGATATATTCGATATTGATTGATTGACAGAGGGATGGATGAAAAACAACGCTTGACGACACTACTTGACATTTCTATAGTTTTCTGCGAAGAATGGAAAAGGATCAAAAACAGAGGAAACGAGGAAAAATTGAAAGCATGTGTGAGAGGGATGGAAAAGAAATAGAGATAGGTAGACATAGATAGATAAATAGATAGATAGAAAGATAGAGAGAGTGAGAAAAAGAAAGTAAAACAAAACCTCTTTAGAGAAAGGGATAGACAAGATAGATGTAGAGGAAGGGAGAGAGAGACAGAGAGAAGAGAGAGAGAGAAAAAGAGAAAGAGAGAGAGGGAAAGAGAGAGATAAGAGATAGAGAGAGAGGGAGAGAAAGAGAAAGAGAGAGAGAGAGAAAAGAGAGAGAGATAGATAGATAGATAGAGAGAGAGAGAGAGAGAGAGAGAGAGAGAGAGAGAGAGGAGAATTGAAAAGAAATAAAAATGCCTTCATAACATCGCCAAAATACGAAGAAAGTCTCTTACTAGCCGCTTTTTGCCATCTCCGTGTACCTTGGACAGAATGCTGTTTGAGGAAATGTCAGGAGAGCAAACAGACGCCGCTGTCTCACTCCTGTGTTAGACAACATACCAGTAGCTTCCGCTCAAGGTTTTGAATGCCACACGTTTGTACGTTTTTATTTGCTGAAAATTTCAGTAATCCGAGGGTAGCTTAGCTTTCGAAAGTTTAAAAAAATACGGTGAAAGGAAAGACGAATGAGAAAGAGAAGCAAAAACAGCATGGTTTTATAGGTGGAAGCGATAATTTAAGTTAATAAAAAGCAACTGTATATAATTAAGCAACGTAAAATTTATGGATTATAAACATATTCATATTCAGCATGTTTTTGCTTGATAAATGATGTTTTGATTTTACGGGCAAGACTTGGAGGAAAACGTTTAAAATTTACGCAGCTATAAAAAGTTGTGTCGCATAAAGTCTATTTATATTGCAAAGCAGTAATATTCCATGCAAACATAATCAACGTGTTTTGGGGAAAGTGTCTTGCTAATGCACTCACTCTATTATATATCATGTAAGAACATTTTACCTCGTGATCTAACTCATTGTTTTCCCAAAATGCAGATAGCACATTATGATCTATTGTTACGAAAATATAAACTTAGATAGCATTTTTTCAGGAATCTTATCATTTTACTGTACAGTGATCTTGAATCGTGTCTTGGTGGCCAGCTTTAGATCTGTGGATCTCTTCATTCTATGCGTAGATGAAAAGCTCTGCTATTGTTTCTATTTCCATGACTATATTATTTTCATGATTTATGGAACTTGTCCTCAACCGCCTCCAGCTTGATTTCTCAATGTCCAACGTCCCCTCAGTCACTCTTGACGTTATATACCGACCCTAAAGAAAAATGAAGATATTTGTCTGTACAAACTTTAAAGCCGAACTATCTCTCTTGAGTTTAAAGTCCACCCACCAGGTATAACAGTTGAATTACCATTACAGATATGCTGGAAACATCAATTTTGTTTAAATTTAATGTTAGTAAAGAATGGAACCATCTAAATCTTTCTCAACAAAATAAATGCAGCTGCATTACTATTAATCATAGTAATAATAATAAGTAGAGAAGCGGTAATAATATAAGTAGTAAAGAACAATAAAATGTATTTACTGCCATGATAAACAGCATAATCATCGTGATTATTTCGTATTATTCACAATGATTCTCGCTAACAACGTGTTAGAGCCACCCAGCTATCTCATTTCTAGACAGCTACAAAATGCTACCTAAGCAGATAACAAAAGACAATTGTATATAGTTGTATAGCCACACATAATCCTTTTTTTCTGCCTTTAAAGGTTGCGATACGAGTTGTGTATGTAGTTGCCAACTTTTTTTTTTAATCTAATTATCTAACACAGACACAAAATTAATGATAAAAGCTTTTGTTTATCGAATCGCACAATTATGGGGGCTCGGCGAATGAGAGCAAGACAACTCAGTTTGTTATCCTCAGGATGAATACTGAAGTTTCTCTATTGAAGTCTCTGCGCTCTTTCCGAAGACAATGTGGACTTTGTTATTATTACCTTTATTTCACATCCTCTCAGGTTTATCGAGTCTCTTGACTTCTTGTTGTTTTTTTTAATATCAGCCTCTTATCCTGATCCCTACCTCTTTCTCCCTCTTTTCCTCTCAGTCTGTCTGTCTGTCTATCAATCTGTCTGTCTGTCTGCCTGTCTGTGTGTGTGTGTGTCTCTCTCTCTCTCTCTCTCTCTCTCTCTTTCTTTCTTTCTCTCTCTCCCTCCCCCTATTTTGATTGATAAAATCCCTTTTTTTTCCTTACACCTTTATCTTTATAAATAAGAAATGAAAGAACTGCCACGCTCCATGTACTCCCTTTCCCCATCCTGCTCCCTCACACAACCCATATATTTGCAACCATCGAATGAAAGACTGAACACCTCTGGCCAGTGAGATGTCACAAAACCCCCAACCCCTACTTGACTAGCTGCTTCGTACCAGGAAATGCGGAAATTTTATATTCAAGGCATGCAGGAATAACATTTAAGCAGTCCTGCGTCCCCTAGATCCAAAGAAATAGCTCGGAAGGTTTAGCTTCTAGCTTACCCTGAACAAACTCAGCTTAAATGCCATCGTTGTGTCTGTTTTGAAAGCATGACTTTTCGGTGTTATCTATAATTTCGTTTTTATTTTTCTTTCATATCATTCTTATTCTTCATATCTTTCCTCTTCCACTGGCTGAAAAAGGTGGCTTTCAAGATCAAGACAGAATGAAATTATTAGCGCCTTCCAGAAATAGACCGACTAATCACTGAATCAGGTGGCAGTTGTGTCAGGCGTCAGCAGATAACGGCTACATCTTGATTCTAGGTGAAACCTGGGGAGGGAAGGCGCGCAGCAGTCCTGGTCTGGATAGATTCAGACAGACACACAGACACACAGACAGTCAGATAAACTGTCAGAAGGGGAGCTGGTGAGTCAGAAGTTTCATGCTGCATCCCAAACCCAACTCACGTTACCACACTGAGAGATGCTGGATTCGGTGAAATGGTTTTACAGCTACAGCGGGTGTTTCGCCGGCAGGTACAACTAGGGGGTCTGGATTCTAGGAGAAAGTTCTAGGAGAAAGTGAAGAGACTTGAACCACAAGCGGTTCAATATTCTAGGTTAAAGATCTTCGTCTGTTGAGGGAACTATTCAGGTCGAGGTGCGTCGTATCCCAGATTGTGAGTCAGCTGTTCAAGAATTCTGTAGCTATTTTTTGCCCTAACGCAGGAGGGGCAGTTTTGAATATAATTCATCCTATAACTATGTACATGTAGTCAAAGATTGGAGCAAAACTTGGCACACAAAAAACTTTGCCTTTGCTTTTAGTTCTCTGTAGAAAACTGAAATGAAATTTTGAATGGAAAAAAATGAATGAAGGCTGAATGTATCAGCCTGCGATTTTAGAGGCTTTCTTTCCACATACGGTCTCATTATAATGGACAAAACACGTACTCTGTTGGTGGTTCACAACTTAGAAGCAAGTTTTCAATTGTCCATAGAATCACCCTATGTGAGAAAATCTTCCATTTCATTGATATCGACAGCAGTTAAATCAAGTGGAATCCTGGAAAAGTTCTCGATTTATTAAATGAGAAAGTACACAAAAGTTAATTACTGAAGGACGATTTTGAAAAATCGTTCACAAAAATTCCTAACTCATTTACGGGTTACGCTAGTCTAGTAATCTAGTGGAGGGACTTACTACTCACAAATTGTAACAAGTGCGCATCAACAATTTGCACTCGTCCCAACAACCTACCTCTTAAGTCAGTGAGACGTGGCACAGGTAGGCCAAGCTGCATCTCTACAGACGCTATTTCTAAGTTCTGGATAGCTCGCAGACGCCAGCCTCGTTTAGACAGTCGAGACAGGTTCCGTTCTAACGTAAAATCTAGCTTCATGTACATGCAGATCTTGTTTTTTTTCCCCCTCAAACTTCAGTGTTAAACAAACTTTGCTGCTTTCTGGTTTTCTGTTCTGAAGTTTCAGCTTTTTCAAACAAATCCTACATTATTGTTATAGAACAGTTTGGGATCAAGGAGATATACCTCTGTGATTTTCTTTCCTTCCTTCTTTTTTGGATCGTTACCTTTTGAAAGGACAGAAAGGTAAGGAAGACAAAAATTAGAAGGTATAGGATAAAAAATTTACATGTCTTTAATGAAGATTTATGTTACCTTTACGAAGGCAAACCAAAAACTGGATTTTTCGTTTACTTAAAGTGTCATTGTCAACAATTTTAACACAGTTTGTGTAGAGTTACAAACTCGTCTTTCAGGTACCAGTTTGCTCAAACGCGGACCGCTTCTATTAGTTCTAGAAAAAGAAAGTAAGCTATCACTTGCTAGTAAAAGTAGTTACTGTACATGTTTGTTGTTACTTCGAAATTTTGCGGTCTCTTCCCTTATAATGAAGCGTATGAGGCATGAAAATTACCCGATATGTATTTATATATCAAAACAGGCATTAAGATAAAGATTAATAAATATATATATATATATATATATATACAAACATAAATAGATAATGGCAACAAAAAAATGTTCATTCTATTTTATTCTTTTTATTTATGTTTGTGTATATACATAAATAGATAATGGCAACAAAAAAATGTTCATTCTATTTTATTCTTTTTATTAATCTTTATCTTAATGCCTGTTTTGATGGATGCGGCCTGGGATGGCAGATGGTTTATGAAATATACAGATTATGTCGCAGACCGTTAGCTTGTTTGACAGGTCTAGATCTAGATAATGTTGTGACATGCCTGCTCCCAAGAGATAACATCACGTAGACTGGCTGCTGTCAGACAATCGCCTGTTTTCAAGAGTGCTTTTTTTTTTCTTGAAACATGGCAAGTTTCTTTCTCAGTTGGCGTGATGAAGTATCGATCCAGATATGTAGAGAGTTTGAGCCATGCTATCATTGATGGCCAAGTTTGAGGTGACATCTTTGAAGCTCTGTTCAGACTTAGAAAGTCTTTTATTATGTGCTGGAAAAAAGATCGGATGGGCTATCGGAGAGGCTATATTAAACAGACTTATTTAAGCATTATGCCAATGAGTTGATTCAGGGTTACTGGTAGTGCAATTGGAACAAGGAATATTTCATTTAAAGGTTATTTTTTACTATGCGTTCTAATATCTGTTTCAATAATTGGTTGAAAAACGGTTATTGCCCTTTGCAGCCATGCTACCGAGACTCGACCTTTGTTTGCCGTTGTTTGTGGTGATGATAATGATGATGTTAATGATGATGATGATGATGATGATGTTTGGTGTTGGTGTTGATGTTCGCCGGGTCCGTCATCACGCTATTTGCTTGCTCGATCCTTACTCAGCTGCTGATTATCATTATGCCAGAGAATAATTTATATTGTGTTTTTAACTTAATGTCAC
Organism: Elysia crispata; assembly: GCA_033675545.1. NCBI lineage: Eukaryota > Metazoa > Mollusca > Gastropoda > Plakobranchidae > Elysia > Elysia crispata. Next base: position 85,877 of record JAWDGP010005588.1, read on the forward strand.
ATTTCTCATAGCACTACATTTGGCTGAGAAGTGTTCTTGCTTACCTCGTATTTCTACAGTGTAGATTTATCCACTTTCTCTGTCGGGGACTTTGAAACATCGCAGATTAACTTTGTGATTAACAATGATTAAGAAAAAGAGTAAGTCGCACTTGAAATTAACAGACAAACTGGCATATTGCTATTTTTGAAATCCCACCCGCACTACTTTGAGGCGGTCAAGCTATGACACGGCCATCCATTTTAAGCGTGTCATGATGACCAGAGACAGATTTTCCCTCTCGGAGACAAGTTATAGCCAGCATGGGCAAAGAAAAACATAATTACGGCGGTTGTAGCGGAATCATTAAGCCTTCTAGTATGCATGAGTGGCAACTGATGGTCTGGGCATGCGCCAGCACCTGTGCCTGCGCGGGAATCTGTGATAGAGTTAAGAACTCCGTCAGGCCAGATGTGCCCACCATCATTAGTTCGACTGCTTGGCCATAAGGATGTAAAAACACGGGAGTTAATGACTCTCTGGCCGGCTCTCTACTCATACAGCACCACGCTTGGCGTTTATGTTTTTAACAGGAGCAAGAGGAGTGTGTCTTAGTATGTTCTACTGGAAGTAAGTTGAGGTGAGGACGTCCGGTGGATGAAAGATGTGCACCAAAGTGATTCATGGTGATGATTAGATGGAAGTGAGCGTGTTTTGACTCCGTTGAAAACGCAGCGCCTATTCTTATCTTATGTCTGTGATATTTCGATTGATGTAAACTTCGCAATTTCTTGAAATCTTTATTTCGCTGTCTCTTTCCTACCACTACGATGCACAAATGAAGCTCAGAGCAGAAAACTATTTTTAAACACCGCGTATTTTCTGTTGTTTATCATTGTTACTGGCTCTGGTTTTTAATAGCATCAAATGACTCATTTATAAACCAGATCAGAGACACATACATGTAGACAGGCACGTGCAGTGGTCAAAGTCAGGTTGACTGTGTTTCAAGTCAGTCGTACATTGTGCTCTGATGGTAATAACTTGGTGTGTGTCAAACCTGCTTTTCGTTATGATGGGCACAAAATGGGCACTTGAGTCTTGTATGAAATTCAACCCTTTGTGGCTACAGCCTAAGTCTGAATTCTTAAAATAATTATTAATAGTGTTTGAAACTAATATTTGGGGCGAATGAAATCAGGACATAGCAGACTCAAGGAAATATACCAACATTGATGCTAGTCATAAAGTTCTCAAAAAAAGTTAAAGAAGCTTACAGCCTACGCAGCTTTCTCTAGACAAGTCTCTTGGCGCTCTCCGAGAACCTTTCCGCTGTAGGTCAATCTCTGCTCTCATGTTACGGGTAGAACAGACGACCAGCTTGTAACATTGGTCGTATAGGGGCACACGTTTTGTTTTCTTACGTTACCTTTAACCTCAGAGCTTTTTATAAAAATATTCGTAACGGTTGTGGATTTTGCTACAGTTTTCAAATGTATTTCGATACACGGTGGGTTGAGATTTAGACTTGGCTCCAGATTTTATTTCGACGATTCCTAGCGCACTTGCTCAGTGACGAAGCTCCACTAATGCAAGCACAAGAGTGGCCCTGCGGTCTAGCAGAATTTAGATTTAAAGAGAAAACAGAAAAGGCTCTGTGGAATACAAAGGTTTGGGCTATCGAACAGACGCTTTATTAGTATTGCCTACTTCTGAGACGGCCGGAGAATTTAGCTCACGAATTAAACACAGGAATGTGACGTAAAGGTAGTCCTAACCACGTTCAAACATACCGCTACACCTTCTGTAACCAAACTCTTCTCCTGGTTGACGTAAGCAGCAGGGCTTGACTCCCTTGTAAATATTTGAAGAAAGCGATACCGTGTGAGGAAGTTTATGAGAGCAAAATGCCAGACTGCAACTCTTTAGTTTATGCCTCTTGTAAATAGATTTTTGATCAATTAAAATTGTGTACTTTCACCCTTTCTTTGATACAACTTGATCCATAGCATAACAGTACAGTTATGGACTTTTTATCCCACAACCTCTATTGTACAAATAATTATGATTTACGTAACACAGAAATGCGTCTTATATAAGATCTATTTCGAGCACATTCTTTAAGACATTATTTGTACAACAGACACCTATCACAAACACTTGCATATCGCATTTAGAACTAAAAATAGACCGAAAATGAAAACACAATCATTTTATTTTGGTCTATAATACTTGTTCTATACAATAATGTGTGTGTGGCACAATGCCCTATCATATTATTTTTTTCAAACTCAGGGATATTTTTCAAGCGTGTGGTGAATTGAGCCAACATAGAGTCGTCAGCGAGGCTCTTTGAAGGAGTTTGTGCCATGTAAAGCTTTTTAGGATCTCAACAAACATAGCAGGTAATTCCTGATGGGGCCCACGCTCAAACCTTCTTTTGCAAACATCAGAGTATTTTAAAAATCAGAGAAGGTAGCAAAGCCGAAGAAAAAATAAATGTTTATCAGTGACGCTATTTGGCATGAAGAAAGCTGCTGAGATGGCTTAGGCGACATAGTTTTGTCTGTATCCCTTGAAGTAAGCGACTTCTCTGACGTTAAAGGGCACCAAAAGCCACACACTGGAAGAGCATACGCAGGCTGCGGCCATCATTGACGTCTCTCGAAATAAAGACCAATGAGGACAAAATGCAGATAATTTGGAACTGCAGGAAAATGTTGGTCTGGCATATCCGGAGTTATCTATCGAAAATATCCGCATAACCTCTGCTTTCATTGATTTGATGTTCAAGACATTTTGTGTTTGTCGTTAATTTTTAATTTGTCGTTAATATTGTTCTTTTTGTTGCTGCTTCTGTTGCTGCTTTTGTTGCTCTTCTTCTTCTTCTTCTTCTTCTTCTTCTTCTTCTTCTTCTTCTTCTTCTTCTTCTTCTTCTTCTTCTTCTTCTTCTTCTTCTTCTTCTTCTTCTTCTTCACACACACGCTTTTCCCTAAATGAGGGCGAAGATAAATCGACAAAATAAAATGCATTTTTTTCCAGGCACGGAATTTGTCTATATCGCTATTCCATTTTGTTCTCTAGGCTTTAATAGAGAATCAAGGCTTGGCACAAAAATGAGCACAACATGAGATCAGATCAAAATGTACTGCAGTTTAGAAGTTCAGTTTAAGCCAACCTTCTAACCCACACCAGACCTGATGAGACACTCTCGAAACAGATCTTTTCCCTCCCTATCCCTCTTATTTTCTCGATCTCACGTTCTCTCTTTAAACTTTTCTCTCTCTCTCTCTCTCTCTCTCTCTCTCTCTCTCTCTCTCTCTCTCTCTCTCTCTCTCTCTCTCTCTCTCTCTCTCTCTCTCTCTCTCTCTCTCTAACCTTGCATACTTTAGTACTTTGTTCTGCATGGTTTTCTATATCGAAAATCTTTTTTGTAAGCCTACACAAGAATGCTACTGCCGCTTCAATTCTGGAAAGATCACCTCTTGCCAAAAACCACCTGCATAGCTTCACTATCATGCGATTGGAAGAGAATATGAGTGATGGATTTTTGGTGATTGTTCTTGGCGCTTGTGCACAAGTCTAAATGATTGTTTATATATAACAATAAAATAAATAAATAAAAGACAATAATAATATTTGCACTTTACACAAATTTGACGTTTACCAAATGAAAAGTAAATACAGATATTTGTACATAGATATCTTTAATAAATACCAAAACCGTCTAAAATGATTTTAAGAAAGTTGTGATGACCATATAAGTTTGTATTATGCACAGAGCATTCGTAAAAATACATTCCGAAATCATAAAATAGAGTGTTATTGATATGGAGGCAGAGTGAGAGTAAAATAAAGCGAGATGAGAGAAATAAAATAGAAATAGAGAGACATAGCGAGAAATGGAGTCAGATGGAGAGAGGGTGAGCGAGAGAGAGAAAGAGATAATAATGAGAGAGCGAGCGAGAGAGAGATAGAGAGAGATACAGATAGATAGATAGATAGATAGAGAGAGAGAGAGAGTGAGAGAGATAGAGAGAGCGAGCGAGAGAGAGATAGAGAGAGAGCGATATATATATATATATATATATATATATATATATATATAGAGAGAGAGAGAGAGAGAGAGAGAGAGAGAGAGAGAGAGAGAGAGAGAGAGAGAGAGTGAGAGAGATAGATAGATAGATAGATAGATAGATAGAGAGAGAGAGAGAGAGAGAGAGAGAGAGAGAGAGAGAGAGAGAGAGAGAGAGAGAGAGAGAGAGATACTAAGTTTGAGTACAAGGATAGAAATAAGATTTAAGAAGAAGACGTAAGACACCCTGCCCAGGTCGTACATGCACCAGACTGCCGACGTGTTGACTCTTGCTGAAATCCGAGCCTGGGTACACTTGAAAACACACCACACGCCTTCTCCTGGCTGCTGTTGTTCTTTCCTGTTGGTATTGCAGTGCGTTTGTGGGTGTAGGTGTGATGTAAAGGTGGCAGTAACAGTTATTAAACACGGATTATCATTGGCAGCTTTTTCCTTCGAGGTTGGATTTGACTAAACGAATTCTGATGGTCTATGCTTGGGGTTTTTTCTATAGGATTAACTCTATGAATAATTAAATTATTTTGAAAAATTAGGTTTATGAGGTAAGCAAAAAATCAAAGGCTGGTACGATAATTCAGCTTAGAGGCAATAATCTATCTTGATACAAAAAAAAATACTTAAAAATATCAGAAGAGGGATAGTGTAATAAACTGTACATCGAGTGACATGTCGGCAAATCAATAGATAAATGGAACACTACATAATGGATCGATACAAACTTAGGGAGATTATAGCTGAATCGGTAGTTGATAATGATCGAATATAGCTGATATCTGGACAGAGAAGTAAAATGGGTTTTCTATCTATTTTATGTCTCTCTTTAAGTATAATTATCTGATTATTTTTCTGTCTTTTCACCAATCTATATAGTTATCATATTGCCTGTATGTCTTTCTATCGATATAAAAACACGCTCGCTTATTATTTTTGTTGTCTTTCTTTCTTCTTATCTATCTATTTATCTATTTATCAGTTTATCTGTCGATCAATTTATCTGTCAGACTATTTATCTTTTATCGTCCTACCAGCTATCTTTCTATCATTTATCTCACAGGTCATCTATCTGTCTATCAAAATACATGTAGGCATATCCATCTAACGCTAGACCTATGACTTTCTCCTTAGCCTATTTTCTTACCGCTTCGACACTACTCACTCTCCATATTCCTCACACGTCAGTGGCACTCAAAGACATGGTGCTACAACCTCTACCGTATTCTCTCGAATTTTACCCACCACATCTCCCACACCGTTACAAACCTGTAGCCTTGCCCCTCTTAGAAGTTAGATCTAACGGATTATCTTCATGCTAGGCTCATGTAGCATGAAGAAAAGACTCTTCCTAATGGAATAGACAGGTTCGGTTGAATACGCGAGAGAACGAGTCTGCTTTCCTCTCTACCTCTAGTCTTAATTTACAGCTACTTATATCATTATCCCAGTTTCCAGAGAAAGAAAGCAGCCTGTAGACTACTAGGTCTCTGGAAGATCCTGAGGGAAAAAAGAGAGGGAAGTGGCGGGGAAAAGGGGGGAGAAACAGATAGATAGAGGAAGAGTGTGTGTGTGTGTGTGTGTGAGAGAGAGAGAGAGAGAGAGAGAGAGAGAGAGAGAGAGAGAGAGAGAGAGAGATTACCAGACAGACAGACAGACAAAGACAAAATAAGGTAGATCATTGCATTCTATATTTTCAGGACGATAACGTTTACTTGTTCTTTTGCTATGAAAAATCTCGCGTAGATTAAGATGACAACTTTATTTGGATATGGAAATTAAAGTCAACTTTGGTTCTTGAGGATCGGGCTTATCCCTTTGCAAAAGCTCAGTGACGCAGCGCGAAAATAAATTAAAAATAAAAAAAGCTGTTAATGTACGATATAAAATGAGTACGTGAGGTTATTCTGATGGATCAGATAGATTTTAAAAGTATTGTACCTCTGTGTCTTCCTTCTCTATTTCTTTCTCATTCTTCTCCTCTATCTATCAAAACAAGTTATTTGTACTTTGTTTTTTTTTTAACAATCATAGACGCTCTCCTTCTCTCTGCTTCTCTCTCTCTCTCTCTCTCTCTCTCTCTCTCTCTCTCTCTCTCTCTCTCTCTCTCTCTCTCTTCTCTCTCTTCTCTCTCTCTCTTCTCTCTCTCTTCTCTCTCTCTTCTCTCTCTCTCTCTCTCTCTTCTCTCTCTCTCTCTTCTCTCTCTCTTCTCTCTCTCTCTTCTCTCTCTCTCTCTCTCTCTCTCTCTCTCTCTCTCTCTCTCTCTCTCTCTCTCTCTCTCTCTCTCTCTCTTCTCTATCTCTCTCTCTCTCTCTCTCTCTCTCTCTCTCTCTCTCTCTCTCTCTCTCTCTCTCTCTCTCTCTCTCTCTCTCTCTCTCTCTCTCTCTCTTCTCTCTCTGTCTCCCTCTGACCGATTGTTGTTCAAAATTTTACAGTTTGTCTCAATTTAATATGATTTTTTAGTTTTTATATACTCATAAAGTTTTATAAAATATGTCATGTCAAGCTTTGATGAAGAGAAATCCACTTTTCACCTAAAGTGATTGTCTTTCCTCAGATATACCTGGCTATTTCTGGTTTCGACTTTGTCACTTTGACTTTCCATTAATCGTGACATCATTACCAAGCCTTGAAATCTATCTAAACTTCCTAACTAGAGGATCGTTTACTTTGGACTTGTTGCTCAAACGGCGCAGATTCCGCTATTTTCCCCTAACTGACCAATCAAAGCTGCTCTATTCGTCACGTGAGTGAATATGGCGACGAGAATCCCTATTACAAAAGATTATAACTTCGACGACAGACAGAAGAAAGTGTGGGAGGACATGGAGAGAGATATGGAGAGGCGACGAAGGTGAGTAATTCGATGTTCAAATATTTTTAATATTTCAAGCGAATCCCCGATTTATCTTAGAAATGTTTATATCTGCCAAATGGACAATCGTCTTATAATCGACGTGGGTTTCAGTAATTGCGCAGCCACCAAAATTGGTTGTAAATGTACTGTTAGATTGTTGTTTTTTATCTGAACTAAAATTTAACTCACTAAATGAAAAATGAATTAAGTTTACGATTTCTGTAAATATCAAATCAAAGACAATATGGATTTCTTTGTCTTTTCGAACATGTACATAATGCAGTGATAATATTAAGTGACTACCGGTATGACACAAATACTTGTATCCATTGTTTTTTTTTTTTTAATTTTTACTTTATTTTTATTTATTTTATTCTATTTATTTATTTATTATTTGGGTGGGGGATGTCATGATCTGATAAAAAATATTCAATAATATTTAACTAAGACTGAAAATTTCTGGGCTAGCAACAATTGATGAATCATACCCAAATCATTTATTGGTGAAAGATTTACCCCTGTGACTAACTATCATTCAATTTCTTCCCTCGTGGTTTCGTTAATTACATCAAATATCCCATTTCTGATTACGGTTACTCTACTTGATTTAGCGCATGTTTCCGTTACACTTTCTCTCTTTATAACCTAAACCGTTTAACTCCAGAATACTATGCCTAGCGCCTATAAAACAACATGTATCTGTATCTCAATCGTTTAGCCTCTAAGCATTATATCTTTTTTTTTTGTCCTTTCGTTTGCTGTCTGTTTCTCTACGGCTATCCTTCTATCTTTCTATCGCTCGGTCAATCTATTTCTCTCTCTATCTCATTCTGACCCTGTGAGTCTGTAATCCTTGTCTCTACAGTGTGTTAATTTGTTTCTGTGTGTGTGTGTGGGTGTGCACGCAGAGTGATACCCTCTCCTGTTCCAACTGAGACTTAAGCCATCGCAGATAAATCGAAATTAATTTAGTTCAATAAATTTCCCAACCCGATGTGTTTGACGTTTGATCTTTTCCCTTTGACCCATGTGCCACCAATTTGCCTGCTCCATTCTCAGACAACCCTTAGCTCCTTGGCCAGAAGCCGACAGGTTCGTATCCTAGCATCTTGAGTCCCAGACGCCCAGCTGTAGACTTTAGTGCTTTATCTACGAACCACCAGCCCAGGCACTGACATTAAACCACAAAACCATTTTTAACCCATTGCCTTTAACCTTCACCGATCCCTGAAAGATAACCAGCATGAAGTATATCAGTGTTTAAAGAAGAGTAACTAATTCTTAACCGTAAGTTAAAGGTTGTCAGAGGTCCTGCGAAACTCTTTAGGAAAGATCAGAATGCAAGACCTTTCTTGACCTTTCATTGCGAAACAAATAGAAAGGGTAGCCGTGGTACTTTCGTAGTTGACGAACAGATCTCTCGTAGCCTTTTCAAAGATAGAGATTCATATTAAAAAGGGGAAAGGTGGGGGGATTCTCTTGATATCGTTATTATTTTAACGTTTTAAAATAAACGCTATTCAAATTTCAAATTGAGGATGAAGATTTAAAATGTTTTTCATGCTGCCTTCATGAATTGATTCTACAGCAATAATTAATAAGACAAGGCAGTCAAATCTATTGAGGTCACAACACTTCAATGAAAACTTAACAGCGCTTAAACGCGGCTAAAATAAAAATTGTTCTTTTATCTCGAGAAAATGAATGTAAGACTTAAATTTGTGTCCTGATGACTTTATTTTTTAGTTCACATAATGGGAAGACAATAATTTATCACCGTCAGAAAGATGCATTTCTCACAGACATACAGAAAACTAAAAGTATCTACCCTCTTTCACCTCTCACGATTTTGAAAGTAAGGGACATAACCCTCAAAATATAGCCTTATTATCTTACTGTTCACTTTTACCCCCTTCACACACTATACTATGTCCTTTATTTAGTGAAAATTGTATAAATATTATTGCTGTTTCTAACTTCTAAAGTAAACCTGTAGTTCATTTTCCCTGGTATTATTTATTGAGGTGCTAACCATATACCCATGCATATCGCACCTCTGTTATGTTGGAATGGTCAGTAGTGGTGGCTTTCAGTTTATTTATCTTGAAATGATTGGTGCTTCTTTCACATTCGAGTACAGGAATATGTTATGTTTCTTTCCTTTCAGAAATCCGACAACGCAAGAACGCATTTTTTTTTTTGGGGTGTGTTGTTCAATGACTGTGTATAACATTCTGCCTTTGTCATAAAATAACCAAATGAACTCATGCTTTTGTGTTGATGTAGTGTAAGGCGAACTAAAAATAAAAAACAAAAACAAAAACAAACCCAAAAACAAATAAAAACGTAACCCCCTCACACACACACACACACAAAACTGTAGAGCTGGAAATGCGTGTCGCTAACAGCTTATGTTGTAACACGCCATATTGCTACAGATGATAGGCCTAGAGTACTGATTGGAACGACTTATTTGTAAGCCATACCTTATTTAAAAGAAATTACATAACAATATTTTTCTTTCCTATTTTTTTTATTATAGTAAATGAAAAATGTGTTTTTGGCACTGAAAAACTATTTTTCATTTCATAACTTTATTATGTCCATCACCCACAAAAAGGGCAATGTATAGTCGCCGGAGATCCAGTTCCTTTTAAATTAATTATGCATTTGAATCGAGATTCGAGTTCGCATCCAACAGAGGTTGTGCATTATTTGTTTGTTATGTGAAACAGTTATCCACTTCTTTATATGTATATATATATATATATATATAAAGAAAAAAATATATATCTATATCTATATATATATATATATATAGATAGATAGATAGATAGATAGATAGATAGATAGATATATATATATTTTTTTTTTTTTTTTTTTTTTTTTGATAAAAATTTGGCATGAGAGCGCTCAGAATTTGGCAGCAGTTATAGACCTAAATATTTGGTTTACTCTTTATCTGACGTGTTGTATATGGTTAATAATAAACTAATATCATCGCCTCTCTAGAGATCTTATTTATGTTTTATTAAATTTTCATGCCTTTATAGAAATATTTATAAATGTCAATTATGAAACTTCTGGTCTTAGATTTTATTTGCATTTTAGTAATTATGCAGAGATGTCCTTTCGAGCGAATTATATAAAATTAAAAGTACATGTATATGTCTAAGATCTCTTATGCCTTATAATCGCATGCAAAAGAGAGAGAGAGAGAGAGAGAGAGAGAGAGAGAGAGAGAGAGAGAGAGAGAGAGAGAGAGAGAGAGAGAGAGAGAGAGAGAGAGAGACAGAGACAGAGAGAGAGAGAGAGAGAGAGAGAGAGAGAGAGAGAGAGAGAGAGAGAGAGAGAGAGAGAGAGAGAGAGAGAGAGAGAGAGAGAGAGACAGAGAGAGAGAGAGAGAGAGAGAGAGAGAGAGAGAGAGAGAGAGAGAGAGAGAGAGAGAGAGAGAGAGAGAGAGAGAGAGAGAGAGAGAGAGAGAGAGACAGAGAGAGAGACAGAGAGAGAGAGAGAGAGAGAGAGAGAGAGAGAGAGAGAGAGAGAGAGAGAGAGAGAGAGAGAGACAGAGAGAGAGACAGAGAGAGAGAGAGAGAGAGAGAGAGAGAGAGAGAGAGAGACAGAGAGAGAGAGAGAGAGAGAGAGAGAGAGAGAGAGAGAGAGAGAGAGAGAGAGAGAGAGATAGAGAGAGAGAGAGTTCGCATTGAAAATTTAGTTTTGTTACTATTTTCCTGTCCCAGGTACACAACATGTTTATTTTATTTTGAAAACCTTTACTATTCAAACACTCCAATATTCTATATGCTTCAAACTTAAACCTCTGTTGTACAAACACGTCCATGTTCTATAGTAAAAGACGTCCAACGTAATACACCTCTGGCTCTACTAGACAAAAAATTCAATATTCTATATTAAGGGAATTCCGACTTAAACTTTTACTGTACAAACACTCCCTGATTAACATAATTTCAACTAAACCCTCTGCTGTACAAACACCCCTTTATCAAGAGAATTTCAACTTAAACCTCTGCTGCACAAACACTTCTTTATCTAGAGAATTTCAATCTAAACCTCTGCTATACAAACACTCCTTTATCTAGAGAATTCTTAAACCTCTGCTGTACAAACACTCCTTTATCTAGAGAATTCTTAAACCTCTGCTATACAAACACTCCTTTATCTAGAGAATTTCAATCTAAACCTCTGCTGTACAAACACTCCTTTATCTAGAGAATTTCAATCTAAACCTCTGCTGTACAAACACTCCTTTATCTAGAGAATTCTTAAACCTCTGCTATACAAACACTCCTTTATCTAGAGAACATCAACTTAAACCTCTGCTGTACAAACACTCCTTTATCTAGAGAACATCAACTTAAACCTCTACTGTGCAAATACTACATGCTCTAAAGAGCATCAACTTAAACCTCTGCTGTACAAACACTCCTTTATCTAGAGAACATCAACTTAAACCTCTACTGTACAAACACTCCTTTATCTAGAGAACATCAACTTAAACCTCTACTGTGCAAATACTACATGCTCTAAAGAGCATCAACTTAAACCTCTGCTGTACAAACACTCCTTTATCTAGAGAACATCAACTTAAACCTCTGCTGTACAAACACTCCATTCTCTAGAGAAGATCAACTTAAACCTCTACTGTGCAAATACTACATGCTCTAAAGAGCATCAACTTAAACCTCTACTGTACAAATACTCCTTTCTTTAGAGAACATCAACTTAAAGCTTTGCTGTATATACACGCTTTTATCTAGAACATTGCTGTGCATACGAATCCCATATTATATATTGATTCACTTCTATTTTAAATCTTTACGGTGCAAACATTCCCTTGTCAAGAGAATTTCAACCTAAACTTCGCTGTACCAACACTCCCTTTATCAAGAGAATTTTAACTTAAACCTCTGCTGCGCATACACATCCAATATTCTATTTTGACAGACTACTAACTTCAACCTTTACTGTACAAGCACTCCCTTTTCAAGAGAATTTCATCTAAAATTCGCTGTACCAACACTCCCTAATCAAGAGAATTTTAACATAAATCTCTGTTGTACCAACACTCCCTTATCAAGAGCATTTTAACTTAAACTGCTGCTGCGCATACAAATCCCATATTCTGTCTTGAGAGACTACTAATTTGAACCTTTACTGTACCAACACTCCCTTATCAAGAGAATTTTAACATAAATCTCTGTTGTACCAACACTCCCTTATCAAGAGCATTTTAACTTAAACTGCTGCTGCGCATACAAATCCCATATTCTGTCTTGAGAGACTACTAATTTGAACCTTTACTGTACAAAGTACTACAAACACTCCCATAATAAGGGGATTTTAATCTAAACCTGTGCTGTTCTAAAGAAGGTAATGAATTCCTGCGAAAATAGTGCCTAAAGGGTCGCTGCATTTCAATATTTTCAACCTGCCCATTTTATAAACCTACATGACAGTGGATGTTTTAAAAAGATCTATAGAAATATTTGGAATATACAAAAAAGCTGATTATTTTTATTCGCTTTATAATGCTCCTGATATTCCCATGTAAAATGTAAAAACTTATCGAATCAGATAAGAGACACACTTTTATAACCCACAACCTCAAATTAATTTTTAGCCATGAGAAAAAAAAACGCTAAAGTTTTGTCTTGCTGTGCAAGTTTGTGTATTCCATTAGCTGTTAGAATTCTTAGCCCTCGTTCACCATTTGTATTCCACGTTAATCGAACAATATTTATATCGTTTTTTTTTTTATGACCTCTTTTGATCAACAGGGAGTGGGAGGACGAGATAGACAGAATGCGCAAAGACTTCTTCACAATGCGTCCTGATCCTCCCGAGTTTGGACGAGCTCTAGACAGCACGGGAACTTTGAGTCGACTTCCGGCTAGGATATCAGGTCGTGTGCAGGAAGAGGATGATGGGAAGGCTATCATAGAGAAGGATGAGCACGGACAGCCTATGTTTAAGGTTTGGTCATTGCATGGTAGACCAGTTTCTTAGCTCTATTTGATGACTAGTTCTAACCATTTATGTTCCGACATAAACTCATCTTCAGCTCTATGTTTCCTATGCAGATCTGTGAATGATATTATAAATAGAATGAAATGTGTAAGCATCCCCTTCGGAATGAGCGGAAGTATGCAAATTAAAACTGTTTTAGAGCATTTCTTTGAATGAAGTCTATGGCCTAGTTATGAAAATTTTATGCCATTTCTAGCTCTAAAAATCTTTTATCGAGGCCGTTTTTTCCATTTTGGGTGGAAAACAAGGTCTCAGTTAGACCCGAGCAGAGATCTGAGTCTATATTTAGATTCGAGAAAAGAAATCGTGTTGATACTAAGTTGTTTTGCCCAGCTAACTGAAAAGAACGAGATTTTACAAAATGTCGTAATATTACGCCATGTTTGCGGGGACACAATGGCAATACTTTAGAGCAGTATAACACCTACATAGAACAATCGCTGTCTTTGAGAAAGAAAAAAAGCTTTGCGGACAAGATCACACATCTAAACTTTAAACACAAATATAGTTTAGATGCATGCTCTTAGATTTCTGACTGAGACTCAGCCAAGTCTGAACGACACAGCTTGAACTCTGGTGTTTGGAATCTGATCTCTAATGATTTCTCATCAACCATTTTCTGCTTAAGTATGCCTAAGCCTTAGACATTATGCTCTGTCCTTACACCGCCTAGGCTTTGGATTAAGAGATCAGCTTTCCTGGCTTGCAACATATTGATGTCGATCTCTCTGCCTCCATGGCACCTGGTGAATTTTACTCTCAGTCACATTTTGGGTTAGGAACATTGATGAGTATGGGTTTAAACACCAACCCTTATATCTACAAGGACTTTTCGACACTCGTTAAAAAGCTACGTCGTTGGTAGGTGGGTTAGTCTGAGGTCTTTCTGCCTTCTTAACCAGTGATTGTGTATGAATACTTTTTCCAGTTAAAACTTTAAGATCACAGTTCTGCAGATGGGCTTACAGTAAATAAATTCAGCTGCAATGTGTTTATCTCCCTATATAGTAGTTTTCTCAAACCCAAGAGCTTTTGTGCCTATAGTTAGCAATTTTATTTGATGGATTAGACTTGTTACAAAAACCAACATGATCAACAAATCTTCTCCTCAGGTCCGCTTCAACATGAAAGACTACAACCCCGATGAAGTGAACGTGAAGATGGACTCCTCCAAGATCATGGTGTCTGCCCGCCACGAGGAGAAAAGCGAGGGCTCCACTGTGAGCCGCGAGTACAGTCGGGAGGTGAACATCCCTCGTGACGTGGATCCCCTTGCTCTCCAGTGCACGCTCAACCCTGACGGTTATCTAGTCGTTCATGCCCCACTTCCGGTCCCGGGGTATCCGGCTGTGAAGGACGCGGGATCATCCGTCCACCAGACACCCGCGCGTCCGGAAAACTCGTCCACCGTTGTGTCTTCATCCTCGTCCTTCTACAGCAGCCCTTCCGGCGGCGTCAACAAAATGAGCTCCAGCTACCAGACGTCCTCAACCTCGACAACGTCATCCTCTGGAAGGCCACAATTGCAACCGCAGGCTTCTCTGCCGGCTTACTTCCACCACCAGCAGCCGCAGCATCACCATCAGCAACAACAACAACAACAGCAGCAGCAGCAGCAGGTCAAGACGCATGTTATCAATCAGCAGCATGCGGCACCTCCGGTACAGCATACCAACAATAATATGTCTATGCACAACAATAGCCACACCAGCAGCACCAGTGGTAGTGTTAAGCAGCCAAGCTTTGCGTCTTCCCGCTCTGAGTCTATGCGCGAGGAAATGATGGGACATCCAGATCACGTTGTACCCTCTTACAAGCCGCCACCAGACCTCAGCAAGCTGGATCTCGTTGACTCCGCCTCCACGTCAAGCTCCTCCCACCAGATGAGGTCAAGCCCTATTCCCCCAGCTCTCAGACAAGCCCAGCCCCCTCCAGCCTCTTCCCCTTCCTCTTCGTCGCATCACCACCAGCAGCAACAGCATAATGCTTCTTCTGCGGCCTCCACCTTTCATAACCCCTCCTCCACCTTCCCAGCTCCGCCTCCATTTGGCACCGCCCCCTTACTCCCACCCCCTGCCTTCTCGGCCCCGCCTCCATTCAGCGCACTAAGCTCCGCCTTTCCAACCGGCCCTCTGTTCCCAGACTCAACAGCGCAGGTAAACCAGCTTAGCACCCCTCAGGTGACCTCTCACGACGGCAAGTTCCAGTTGACGATGCCCATCGAAGACTTCAAACCTGAGGAGCTTACAGTCAAGACGCAGGACGGGAAGGTGGTCATCTGTGCCAGCCGGAATGTGAAGGACGGAAACAGGAGCCAGAGCTCGGAGATGAGTCGGGAACACAGCCTGCCGTCTAATGTTGACCCTCTAACTGTGAAAGCGTTCTTCACCGACACTGGCAACCTGATCGTGGAGGCACCGTTCATCAGAAGTTAGGTTCACGGTGTGAGGAACTTTGTCTTGAAGGGGCATCCTCTAAATACAGGACTTGTAAAATGGATGCACAGTTCAAAAAGCGCATCAAGGACGTTCATATTTGCTCTTCTATTTCCCCTTATTTTATTTGTACTTGTTATGAGTCATTGATCTGAAGAGCGGGAGTCCATTTATACATGGTAGTGCATGTTTGCTGCGAGTGCCTTGATCAAAGAAGGGTTTAACGATTGTACAGTTATAGTGCTTAACTAAATTCACAAAAAAAAAAAAATTGTCCAGTCCTACAGTTTTGGCAAAAGACAAGTCAAACTGAACATGTCAATATTTCAGATCAAAGCTCTATTAATTAGATTAAATCGATATCTACATAAATTTCGATTAATTTTTTTATGCACTTTTGTCCTAAAACTATCATTTCAAAATATATCTCACTTTATGGATAAATCCCTGTCTGCTGGGTATCGGAAGGAAATAGAGGCATCAGCCATACAACTCTGACATGGATTTTTAAAATGGAAGATATGAATTTGCTATGGGCAGTATGTATGAACAAAGTTAATCTTTCTGGTCATATAACGGTAATATTAATACATCTGAAACAATGTGAACACACTTCAAACTTAGGCTGTGAGGAAAATAATAATATTGTGAATATTATTTTTCTAGATATTTATTTTTTACTTCCGTATTGTAGTGCTTCTGGTTTGTTTTGGTGCTATTTGTGTGGACTTAATTTATTTATATTCAAACTTATTTGCTTCATTCTGTCAAAGAAATTCATGCCATCATAAAATTTTGTGTTCCTGAATGCTTTTTGTATGTTTGGTTTTAGCGGCAGATATATTTCATCAAAAGGAGGGATTGTTACATATTATGATAGATCTGAAAACAAAACATGATTATGTAAGTAAAAATATATATTTTACCAGCACATAGAGGGTTGCATTGCAATTATCAATCACATAAGATCTTCTGTAACAGTATTCTCATTTAAGACATAAGATCTGTTAGATTTATAACAATAAATGTGTAAGATCTGTAACATTACATGTGTAAGGGTAAGATCCCTCTATAACAACATATCTGTGAGAGAAGTATCTCTCTTTACTACACTCATCCCTCCTTGTTTCTGTTTTCATTTTTTTAAAGATTATTATTATTATTATTATTATTATTATTATTATTATTATTATTATTATTATTATTATTATTATTATTATTATTATTATTATTATTATTATTATTATTATTATTATTATTATTATTATTATTAATATTATTATTCCATTATCACACATCCACAAAATAACCTTTGGATTTTGTCTTATCTCCTACTTTTCTTTTTCTCTTTCACTCACACCAATTTCTTTTTAAATCATTAGTTGCGTTATTGTTACTGTCCTTTATTCCTGAAGATTGCAAACAGGCCAACACCTCCACTTTTCGATTTTTGCTTTTGCTTTGATTGTCATGTTGCAACTATTCCTCTCTTCATAAACTGGATAAACTGCTTTAATCTTTTAACTGAACATGTGAATGTTAAAAAACGTAAAAAAGGATAAAAGAGGGAACTTCATTTTGTAATAATTCAACGATCATTATCATACGTAAAAAGTGCACATTTATAGACAGGAAGTGTTGGCCAATAAATTTAACGAGTTATATTCATGTATCGTGTTGTCTATAACATATGGAATGAAGATTTGAAGTACCACATAAGGACATGTGCCTCTGCCAAGTTCAGGTTTATATTCTATTTTCATGTCCATTTTGCCAAGGTATGCTTTTCTTTTCATAAGTTTCGTATTGTTCCCAGACTTAAATACAATATCCATGCATTGTTTCTTTTATTTATTTTACTTTCTCAGCCAATGAAATTCAAGAAGTTAAGATGATCGTAAATATGACATACTCTCTAAACTTGATGACGTGCTTAATTCCCTTTTCTAATAATATGTTTTTGTCTCAACACGATATAGAGAGAAGAAAGAGCATTTTTTTTTCAAGTGGACCGCCATGAACCATCCTTGTTGTCTAGAGTGATCTTCATCACCACACAGTTCTGAAATTTAGACAAATTTCTGTGGCTTGGCCGTCTTCAAGAGACACAGGTTTTTTCACTCTGTAGGTCTTAAAGTTTTTCCACAAAGGGCTTGTGACAGCCAACAGTCTCGTGACCGATGTCGTCAGTTTGGCAGTCAGATACTGTTATCCACAGAACGTGTGCGGACTTTAAACCTTAGGTCTAGAGATTGGGATTAGGTCTGGAAGGTTTGCAGAACAAACTTGCACTTAGTGTCTCTGTGTTTTATCGATGACATACAGCTATAATCTTTTGCAGCGCAAGTATCTATGTTTGCTCCTTGAAGCCACATAGGTTTGGCTGGATATTCTCATACTGTTTAATATTGTGCTCTTCCTGCTTAAACTTTACAAACTTGTAAAATTTTTATACAATGTACATGAGATTTTCACATTGATTGATTTCAATATGCATTCAATACTTTGATGTTTATGTAACTTAGTTATCGTTGTCTTTGTATCTCACCGATATAGCCAATCATCTAAAGCGGCGTATCGTGAATCGTTTTGTTCACTTTCAACGTCATTATTGAAAGTTATTTCTCACACGACGCAGTCAGATATTGTGATTATATCATGCTTCAGCCATTATGCTTGTTTTAGTATAATTCCCAATTTGACAGTTCATGTTATTGGTTCTGACCTCAATTTAGAAGCAGTTTTTATTTGTTTACTCCTCTAGTTAGATATATTTTTAACAGTTTGTAAGAGAAGCCAGCTTAGACACTTTAGCTAAATAAGTGGAAAATCTAGTCTCAAAGCTGTGTTACAGGATATATTTTGGGCTGAAACTATTTCGAAGAATATTATTTGTTGCAGCTCGTCCATAGTGTTCTTTTGAACTAGATGCGTATAGATTTCCATTGTTTTTGTTTGCTTAAGTTGACAGGAAGGGAGCCTTTCTTTTGATCCCTAAATAAATGTTCTAGTACTTTTGGAGATGCTGCATTTTTAAGGATACTAGCGAGTCCTGTTCACATGAGTAGAGGAAGAAGTTAAAAAGAAATTATTCTTTTATCTAAAACTTCTCTCTTCCTACCGTTTAGAAATACCATGTCAAAACAGCTAACTCCTGGTATCTCTTTATCTGGATCGGTATTTATGCAATATACCTGTATTTTGTTACGTATATACAGCATAACATATACCCTAAATAAACAAACAATGGAAGAGGCCATTTATAGCAGTGTCTTTTTTGTTGTGATTGTTTCCTTGCGTTCTGTGGTTTATCTCGGTTCGGTATTTTTAAACTGTATCTTTAACATCGTTAACATTCTCCTTGCGACATTGTTGGCTTTACACAATCCAGTAATGTACAATACTATGCGCGATTCACGAGCCAATTTAAATTCAATTTTTTTTTTCAGTAGGTGTAGTTTAACGTGGTTTAATGAAGTGAAGGGTAAACTTTTTAATCTTCATAGAAGTCTTTGTGATGTGGCGCACTCATGAATTTCTATTATTATTTTTTTTTTGTTTATTTATATATTTTTTTTAAGGGGGTGGGGGAATAAGTAAACACACGTTTTATGTTGAGAAATGTATGGTTCTATGGATTTGACCAGAGCGCTCATTGCAAAAAGGAAAGACAATGCCAAACATCATTCTATGATTATAATAAATGTGTATTTCTATTGGCGCGTCTGTCTCTTTATTGTTTCTTTGTTTGTTTTTGTTTTTGCATTTAAGAATATGATATTTATACAACTTTCTACAATTGTAATATGGGATAATCGCAGGACACCCATACACCTTGATCTGTTGGAATATGTTATGCTGGGGAAAGTTATTGAAGATTTTCCTGTTTGGCTCCCTCTTTTCTTGTGTCTGCATTACTTTGTATTTCTTATAAGGTTCTGCAGAAAATTTTGGTCAAAAATAATTATATCAATCAATATCCTTTTTTGTGTTTTTACAAAGAAGACATTTTGTGCAAAATGAAACTTAGAGAACAAAATCATCAGGTGCAACAAATCAGTTTTTAAAATTGTTAGTCTAAAACTGTTCACTGCTTTCAAAGGGATGTAAATGAGAGTGTGTTTTACCACGAAACCTATTTTTGTTGTTTTGGTGCTACTAGCATTATGAAATACAAATACCTTTGTCAAAATACATGTATTTTAATTCCCCTATATTTTAGAAAAAGCGAGCTATATAAAAGTCCTTGCTACCATAAAATATTGCATCAGGAACAAATAATCATTTAGGATGAAAAAAGGCCAAAAAACAAACAAAAAAAAAACAAAAAAAAAAACAAAAAAAAAAAAACAAAAACCTATTGAACGGGAGTAGGCGGGACACAAAGTTTCTATTAAGTACTTTCTCATAGCTGCTACTATTTAATAAATACAGAGGTTATTTCATAGAAGTTATCGTCACTACACGAAATCTGAAATAAGTCCTCTCGTTTCCCATTCTTCACCTAACATTCTTGCAGAATATTTCTGTCGTGTTAGGAATGAAAAGCATGACAACTCTGAACTAATTGAATCATGATTTTTTTTCTCTACCGAATACCGTTATGTCAAAATATCGAAAAGCAACACACATGAAAAGAGAATTATTGTTATTCATTGTGTACATTTTCTACATAAAACAATGCATTGCTGTGACAAAACAGCAAGCGCTTGTTAACAGTTTATAAATATAAATATTTTAAATTCAAAAGCTACAAATGGCAATTATATTGAAATAATAATTTCATTATTAGTTATATCCCCGCAATTGGAAAAATAGCTTAGGAAAAAAAATATAAACAAAAAATACCCAATTACTTTACAAATGTATGGGTCATTACATGTATATAAATTTATTTCGGGCTTAAATTATTATTTTTTACATAAATTTTTTATTAGGGGAAAATGGAAAGGGGCGGCGAGGGTAAATGTTTTACCCAGATGTCAAAACACACTGACGCATCACAGGCTTGATTCTGTTGTTTACTTTCACCATTTCGTAAAATTGGCTCTATCTCATTTGAATTATTCCTGTAGCTTCTAATAGTTTCATAAGGTGTTTCACAATTTAACAACAGTATGTGGTCAACCGAAAAAGAATATGTCTACAATGGAGTCCACGATACAACTTTTGAAAAACGTAATTTAATTGCAGGCATCTTTTAAATACGAAGGTTGTTATTGACATAGCACATTTCTCGATCCTAAAATACACGCCAGCAAATTAAATTTTCCGCTCAGCCATAAAAAATATACCTACACTCGTATGATAATCTCATCTATTTTAAATGACCGCATCCGCCAAAATGTTAGTGACTTAAGACTTAAAATTGTATCTCGAAACTTTTATAAATTCTGTTATTTTTCATGCACCGCGTGACAAGAAAGTTTGGGCTTTTAATTTTCAAAGGTTACAGTAAAGAAAAAGAAAAACCTATTCTTAGTTTACAACCCCATTCTATTATGAACTGATGGTGGAAACATTCAACGTCAACCAACGAGATTCTCATATAAGTTATACACTGCATAATGTTTGTCTGCTTGACGAAGATAAAACATAAAACTTTGTTTGATGGTTCTCTTCCAGCTTAAAAAAAGGAATTCAAGAAAAAAAAGTTACAAATGGTACAATCTGTTGAAACAGGTAATAACATAGAAAAACCAAAAGCAAATCTAGATCTAACTCGAGACTGACAAATAAGACGAAAAACGTGAAAACATGTTAAAGTACAGATGAAATCGGCAGGGATAATTGTTACAGGGTTTCATGTTGGGATTTCAATCTGAAATAGCAGGAAAAAATGCAAAACTAGCCATATCATACTAACTCAATATATTATGTGTATCAGCTTTATTTAACTTTCAACTTCAATAAATCTTTACCTTTAATTTTATCATGATCTTAAGCCATTTAAAGAAACATTTCGTCTATGACACCAGAATCTAGAAATTTTTGCCCTTAATTTCTTATGCCAACCAGGCTATCGAGAAAGACATGTCTTACCATGTCAGCAGATAAAATTCTCAGTCTGTTGTTCAGCTTACTTGGACATTTATTCACCAACACAACACACTTGGACATTTATTCACCAACGCAACGCACTTGGACATTTATTCACCAACGCAACGCACTTGGACATTTATTCACCAACACAACACACTTGGACATTTATTCACCAACACAACACACTTGGACATTTATTCACCAACGCAACGCACTTGGACATTTATTCACCAACGCAACGCACTTGGACATTTATTCACCAACACAACACACTTGGACATTTATTCACCAACGCAACGCACTTGGACATTTATTCACCAACGCAACGCACTTGGACATTTATTCACCAACGCAACGCACTTGGACATTTATTCACCAACGCAACGCACTTGGACATTTATTCACCAACGCAACGCACTTGGACATTTATTCACCAACGCAACGCACTTGGACATTTATTCACCAACACAACACACTTGGACATTTATTCACCAACGCAACGCACTTGGACATTTATTCACCAACGCAACGCACTTGGACATTTATTCACCAACGCAACGCACTTGGACATTTATTCACCAACGCAACGCACTTGGACATTTATTCACCAACGCAACGCACTTGGACATTTATTCACCAACGCAACGCACTTGGACATTTATTCACCAACGCAACGCACTTGGACATTTATTCACCAACGCAACGCACTTGGCCATTATTGTTCACCAACACAACACACTTGGCTATTATTGTTCACCACCACAACACACTTGGCCATTAGTGATCACCAGCACAATACACTTGGCCATTATTGTTTACCAACACAAAACATTTGGGCCTTATTGTTCACCAACACAACACATTTGGCCATTATTGTTTACCAACACAATACATGTGTCCATTTTCGTTTACCAACATAAAACACGACCATATTTTGTTTACCAACACAACGCATTTCGCCATTTTTTTGTTTACCAAAACAACACAGTTGTCTATTTTTGTTCACCACCACAATGCCCTAGGCCATTATTGTCCACCAAAACAACATACTTGGCCATTTTTGTTCAGTGACAACACACTTGGTAGTTTTTTTCACTATTACAACATATTCGGCAATTTTTGTTCATCAACATAACACACTTGGCCATTTTTGTTCACTAACACAACACATTAGGAAATTTCTTTCACTTACACAGCATAAATATTGTTGCTTCAACAGATTCAGGCAATCACCTTTTCCTGACTCTACAGCAGGGAGTCACAAATAACACTACGAATTAAAAGAAGAAAAATTACTTACAAAAGTTTATAGCAAATATGAGGGTAATGAGTAAGAGCACGAGTTCAAAATAAAAGGTGAGTAGATGCAATAAGAACAGTTCCGTTCGACAGAAGAGGTTGGAGATAACTCCAAGGCGGGCCGGGGGTATAAGTATATATTTATGTCTCTATCACCCTAGGCCTGGTCACATGACATCAAACTGGCGAAGACAGTGAAGGTCATATTGGGGTTAACCTCTACAATCTCCTCTGGCATAGCGTAGATCTGCGCTCCAAGTTTCTGGGCGCTGCTCAGAGCGTAGTGAGCGTTGGCCAGTTTTTCCTGAGAACATCGGGATAGAAAAATTGTGCATTCAAAATAAATTATCCAGCGAATAAACATGCGATGTAAAATACTTTAAAATGTATAGTTGAATGAAAGTATGTTTCGTTTTTTTTTCAAATCGTACACCAAAATGGATATTTTGTTCAATTTTGCTCGTTTTATTATTTTTTTTTTCGATATATTGCCGCCACATGAAAAAGGGATAATTCGTTCAAATACTTTTTTTGTCATATATTGCTGCCACATTAAAAAAAGGATAATTCGTTTGAATATTTTTTGTCATATGTTGCCGCCACACGAAAAAGGGATAATTCGTTTGAATATTTTTTGTCATTTGTTGCTTTCACGTGAAAAAAGGATAATTCGTTTAAATATTTTTTGCCATAAGTTGTTGCATCATAGAAAAAGGATATTATTTGAGGACTTGTACCTACTTCGCATAAAATGATTATTTTGTCCTATTTTATTATAAATGTGGCTGACTTTTAGTTAACAAATTGATTATCTTTAGTGAGTTAACTAGTTAAACAGACGATACTGATTCTGATTACCAGTTTTGCATAAATGTGAAAGAGTATTTTGTGTCATATGAATTTTAAATTAAAATTTAAGGCTTTACCATTTTGGTAGGTGTAATTGTTTTCAGTTAGTGTCATTTTAGACCTATTTAATCTGTTATGAAATACACGCAAACATAAGCAAAAAATACCTTTCCATCAAATTTTTGTTGTCAAAGTCTCATGATAATGCCCATATCTAAATACATAGGAAAATGTTAAGGCAACAAAGAGCTGGGCATGTCTTGCGCCAAGTCCATTAGTTTTATACTAAAGAGCTTAAATCAGTTTGACATGAGGGGAAAAAAAACAAAACATGATGCCATAAGAACGGTTCGCACTACAGATTATCAAAACGCTGTTTTGAGATGGTCATTCAATGTGGTTTATAAATCAAACTTAAACTAGAGAATGAAATACTGTACCAATATGCATACATCCAAACAAAGTCCCATTCTACGAAGATATGAAAAAATGCATCTTGCTACAAGATGTTTTGAGGGCATTGCAGCT
>JAWDGP010005588.1:115000-152500 GCA_033675545.1 Elysia crispata
TTCCTAGTCACTTCGAGGTACATTTCCACTTTTTTATGTTGAGCGACTTAAGATTTTAAGACTTAATAACTAAGGGATAAGATTGAGTTTAGCTTTCTAAGAACGCATACATATTTTGATCAAATATTGGCAGTAATTAACACTGGAGACGTCTGAGTATTCATAGTTGAGCTAAGAAACTTGTCAGCTGCAGAAATTGGAATACAAAACTGCGACAGTAAAGCTTTTTTTATAATGTAGGAAAAACCAAGTCTAATACATTTCTCTTCTAGTTAAATCTAGAAGATCCCCAAATCTAGCTCTGAGCAGATCTTCAGGATCCTCAAAGGTATCTCTGAGGAAATCTACACAATCATGAAGAGCGATTTCAACCTGGGTGTTTTTGTCTACTGATTCTGGTTACCAAAATGCAGGCAGATGATATTGAAGAGAAATGCAACGTCTCTGTTGGGTAATTCCTGCTACATCTCTTTTTTATTTAGCTTGAGGTTGTCTCTGAAAACTTACCTGCATGGGAGAAACGTCCACACCTTTGTCTTTGGGTGCGATCTCTTTCAACAACCAGGTGTACGCCTCTGAGTCCTGGGGCGCACAGAGAGAAGACATCACATTAACCATCGATGACCCAAAATTTAATCTTTTGACTAAAACTCAAGTCGGTGAAATTTTAGTCTATTTCACTTTTAACCCGAACTATTCATGCAAGTTTTCAAGAGGTTTAACTGGAATCTTTACTTCAAACTCTTTAATTTTTGTTTTTTATTCATCGGATTTGTAATCAGAAGTATACTGAGATAAGATTTTAAATCTTTAAATTTATTGGAAATTGCTGTCCCAACACTTTTACCCGCTTGTGCTCATTTAATGCCATCCTTCAATAACTGATGTCAAGTAAGCTCTTAATTTTGCGATTCCGACTTGTCTCGTTTTTTCCAGCCTTAAAGTCGCTTTAAAAAAAAATCTATGCCCATGCAATGGTCATATATTTTTAAGGAGATTAAAAAGAAAACAAAGAACAAAGTAAAGAAAAAAAAGCAAAGCCGAAAAATAAAAATAAAGTCATATTATGCTTTTTGGCAAAAAAATTCAAAATCCCAATTTCTAAATGTAGATAGCTTTCACACTTTGAGGATTACAGTAAATATTCTGATACACAATGGAGTGCAAAACTTGTCTATCCATAATCGATTGTTTTATTTATTTATAACGAGAAACATTTATACCTGTAAAAGAATTGACCCCCCACCTTTTTTTCTACCTAACCTATAATTCTCCCCTGCTTCTGACAGCTTGGGTCAAGAAAATCAAACCACCTTGATGTCTTCGGAGAAATTGTTGATGCGTCTGGGCTGCCCAGCTTTCCTCAGATGATGGTTGACCCAGCGCAGTAAAATCATTTCTGGGGACAGTTTGAGCAGGTCAGCCGTCGTCTCCCCCTCTTCTAACAGCTGGGCTACGCCTGGCTCGTGGACTAGGCTCACGTCTGATAGTAGACCCACCTGGAAGGTTTACAAGTCCAACGGTGGAAAGAGTATTGGTTGGTTCTTACGTAGCGCTACTTTCAGTTAAGCGTACAGAATTATATAGAAAGACTCTCCAAAGGACCATTACGAACCAGTATGCCTTTTAAAACTTTCAGACAACAGACTCACGTATACACCGTAACACTAGCGCACTGGCAATATTACTTGTTGTCTTGAGTTGGATAGTCATTTAAAAGACAGTTGAGATGTGGAGTGATATGTGTAAAGGCCCTTACTCAGTCATAATTCGAATCTTTGCTTCTAATTCTTGATCCAAAAGGCGCGGGTTTTGTTTTTTTTTTTAACCAAAAGAGCATCACGCCCACAGTGTAGAGTTCTAATTACCCTTTATTGATTCTTATGAAGATGATCTTTTCTAGACACAGCTCTCGCGGAAATTGCAAAATGTAATTATTATTATTATTATAACCAGTGTTAGAATTCGGCATGAAAGAAAAACGCGTGATAACTCGTTATTTCATAAGCAATACATATACTTTCTTAATGCTACAACAACGACAAACGTCAAAGATGTTTTTTTGTTGACAAGGATATACAACCATAGCTGTGGTTGCTCCTATGTCCCTTGGTCTGGTGTGAATAGTTTGATTTTATGACTGATTGAGTGAAGAGTTTTATAAGCCCAGTCCCTCACTAAGAGTGCTCTCAAGGGCTAGGTGTATGCAGTTTCTGTGGGGAATACGTCTTGAGACTTTTACGCCTCAACCGCTTAACAGTCAGAAAAAATGTAGTTTTGAAATGTTTCGGTTTTTTTTTTAATTTGAGTTGTAACTGCTTTCTGCTCAAGGGGATGCAAGAAACTCGAGATTTGGAATCGTTTTAACAAACCAAACTATGTCAGGGTTAGATTAAACCTGTGTGGGTAGGAAATGTGACAACTGGGTCTCACCCTGATGATCTGCCAGATGAGACCAAGGACCAGGTGATGCTCTCCAGCGGCCACATCGTCTGGGCCTATGTTGACAGTAGAGCATCCAATCGCCTGGGCTGAGTTAATGGCAAGCGTGAGATTCTCCTTACGCCTGGCCTCGGACAAGTCTGTCATGTTGATGGCACGTTCGTCAATTCTTCCCGCTGACGACTTGTTAACCAGTTTGCTGGAACAGAGAAGACCAGGGGAAACTTTTAACTAACAGGTAGATGAGCATTCCTTGGGTGGAGAAACTGGGATATCAAGACTGGGGGGTTTGTGTCTTTGTTATTACTTCATGTGTCGAGTCACACAATGATAGACATCTTACCCGCAGTTGAATTATCAAAAAACAGTGAAAAGGTATTTTGTAAAAAAAAAACACAGCTGTAAATCAAAACTGTAACGCTAGCATATATAATTTATTCATTCGTTTATATATTCAAGTGGGTTGGTTATAATAATTATATTTTGAGTTCACAGGCGTCTTTATATACTGAAAGTTAAAAAAAAAATTTATAGTGAAACTGGAATCTTACTGTAAATCTACATGGACAGCTCTTAATTACTAATGACAAATTATGACTAATTTTATATCTGAGGTATTTATCACGATCTATTGCCCTTTCACCTCACAAAAGTATCATCCTTATATACTTTTCTGAGAGAAAAAATCGAAAGCTTACTTCCGTCTTAATCCATGCTCAGAACTCAATACCTTTAAATCATAACATGATTCATTGCGTAGGTTTTCTCATTCAGGACATTATTTTTTTTTATAATCTAAGAATAAAGTAGGCGGCTCTGAATCTTCAACTCGGTTGTAATAATTCATTTATTGTCTACAAGAAATCATTTTTTTTTACATTCCATCAACATGCTTATTTATATAAATATTTGAGAAACTTTTTGTATCTGTATAAGTAAATCAATGAGCTGTGATATAAAAGGCGGAAACAATGATGTTTTCGTTGCTCTACAATGTTTTGCAATCGACTGGAACGGTGGTTTTCTAGACCCTCGCGGAATGAAGAACCCGTGTCAAGCCAAGAATTAGACGGGTTACTCATATCAAGCCAAGTATTACACTGGTCACTCGTGTCCAGCCAAGTATTAGACTGGTCACTCGTGTCAAGCCAAGCATTACACTGGTCACTTGTGTCAAGCCAAGCATTACACTGGTCACTCGTGTCAAGCCAAGTATTAGACTGATCACTCGTGTCAAGCCAAGTATTAGACTGATCACTCGTGTCAAACCCAGGTATTAGACTGATCACTCGTGTCAAGCCAAGTATTAAACTGATCACTCGTGTCAAGCCAAGTATTAGACTGATCACTCGTGTCAAGCCAAGCATTAGACTGATCACTCGTGTCAAGCCAAGCATTAGACTGATCACTCGTGTCAAACCCAGGTATTAGACTGATCACTCGTGTCAAGCCAAGCATTAGACTGAACACTCGTGTCAAGCCAAGTATTAGACTGATCACTCGTGTCAAGCCAAGTATTAGACTGATCACTCGTGCCAAGCCAAGCATTAGACTGTTCACTCGTGTCAAGCCAAGCATTAGACTGATCACTCGTGTCAAGCCAAGCATTAGACTGATCACTCGTGTCAAACCCAGGTATTAGACTGAACACTCGTGTCAAGCCAAGTATTAGACTGATCACTCGTGCCAAGCCAAGCATTAGACTGATCACTCGTGTCAAGCCAAGCATTAGACTGATCACTCGTGTCAAACCCAGGTATTAGACTGATCACTCGTGTCAAGCCAAGTATTAGACTGAACACTCGTGTCAAGCCAAGTATTAGACTGATCACTCGTGCCAAGCCAAGCATTAGACTGATCACTCGTGTCAAGCCAAGCATTAGACTGATCACTCGTGTCAAGCCAAGCATTAGACTGATCACTCGTGTCAAACCCAGGTATTAGACTGATCACTCGTGTCAAGCCAAGCATTAGACTGATGACTCGTGTCAAGCCAAGCATTAAACTGATCACTCGTGTCAAGCCAAGTATTAGACTGATCACTCGTGTCAAGCCAAGTATTAGACTGATGACTCGTGTCAAATCCAGGTATTAGACTGAACACTCGTGTCAAGCCAAGTATTAGACTGATCACTCGTGTCAAGCCAAGTATTAGACTGATCACTCGTGTCAAGCCAAGCATTAGACTGATCACTCGTGTCAAGCCAAGCATTAGACTGATCACTCGTGTCAAGCCAAGTATTAGACTGATCACTCGTGTCAAGCCAAGCATTAGACTGATCACTCGTGTCAAACCCAGGTATTAAACTGATCACTCGTGTCAAGCCCAAGTATTAGACTGATCATTAGACTGATGATCACTCGTTCAAGCCAAGCATTACACTGGTCACTTGTGTCAAGCCAAGCATTAGACTGATCACTCGTGTCAAACCCAGGTATTAGACTGATCACTCGTGTCAAGCCAAGTATTAGACTGATCACTCGTGTCAAGCCAAGTATTAGACTGATCACTCGTGTCAAGCCAAGCATTAGACTGATCACTCGTGTCAAGCCAAGCATTAGACTGATCACTCGTGTCAAACCCAGGTATTAGACTGATCACTCGTGTCAAGCCAAGCATTAGACTGATGACTCGTGTCAAGCCAAGCATTAAACTGATCACTCGTGTCAAGCCAAGTATTAGACTGATCACTCGTGTCAAGCCAAGTATTAGACTGATGACTCGTGTCAAGCCAAGTATTAGACTGAACACTCGTGTCAAGCCAAGTATAAGACTGATCACTCATGTCAAGCCAAGCCTTAGACTGATCACTCGTGTCAAGCCAAGCATTAGACTGATCACTCATGTCAAACCCAGGTATTAGATTGATCACTCGTGTCAAGCCAAGCATTAGACTGATCACTCGTGTCAAGCCAAGTATTAAACTGATCACTCGTGTCAAACCCAGGTATTAGACTGATCACTCGTGTCAAGCCAAGCATTAGACTGATCACTCGTGTCAAACCCAGGTATTAGACTGATCACTCGTGTCAAGCCAAGTATTAGACTGATGACTCGTGTCAAGCCAAGCATTAAACTGATCACTCGTGTCAAGCCAAGCCTTAGACTGATCACTCGTGTCAAGCCAAGCATTAGACTGATCACTCGTGTCAAACCCAGGTATTAGATTGATCACTCGTGTCAAGCCAAGCATTAGACTGATCACTCGTGTCAAGCCAAGTATTAAACTGATCACTCGTGTCAAATCCAGGTATTAGACTGATCACTCGTGTCAAGCCAAGCATTAGACTGATCACTCGTGTCAAGCCAAGCATTAGACTGATCACGCGTGTCAAGCCAAGTATTAGACTGATGACTCGTGTCAAGCCAAGCATTAAACTGATCACTCGTGTCAAGCCAAGCATTAGACTGATCACTCGTGTCAAGCCAAGTATTAGACTGATCACTCGTGTCAAGCCAAGTATTAGACTGAACACTCGTGTCAAGCCAAGTATTAGACTGATCACTCGTGTCAAGCCAAGCATTAGACTGATCACTCGTGTCAAGCCAAGTATTAGACTGATCACTCGTGTCAAACCCAGGTATTAGACTGATCACTCGTGTCAAGCCAAGCATTAGACTGATCACTCGTGTCAAACCCAGGTATTAGACTGATCACTCGTGTCAATCCAAGCATTAGACTGATCACTCGTGTCAAGCCAAGCATTAGACTGATCACTCGTGTCAAGCCAAGTATTAGACTGAACACTCGTGCCAAACCCAGGTATTAGACTGATCACTCGTGTCAAGCCAAGTATTAGACTCGTCACTCGTATCAAACCCAAGTATTACACTGGTCACTCGTATCAAACCCAAGTATTGCACTGGTCACTCGAATCAAACCCAAGCATTAGACTGGTCACTCGTATCAAACCCAAGTATTAGACTGGTCAGACGGACACAACCAGGTCGCGGCTCGATCACCATTCTTCTGGGTTGTCCGCCCGGTCTCCTAGCAACTTGGCAGTCCTACGACCTAACTGCATAATATGACAAGCTAAACACAGACCGATCTGCTAAGTTTGGCTACTGCTAAATACCCCGTTCTCAATAAACCAGCTTTTAATGCAAGTATTAGATCCTAGTTACAACAACAACAACAACAAACGTACTAGAGGAAAGCACACTGACCATAAAATAATTCCATTCTTGCATTTTTCGAAAAGCTCTGTGCCCTCAGTTTCGACAGGAATCATGTCTTTGCAGTCGGGGTCATCTCCTAGAGTGCTGGAAATAAACAAACTTGAAGCTTGAGATAAAGACAATCACGTCATTAGAAAGGAAACAGCCATCAAGCTGGCATTGTACATAGTTTTCCAATCACTGGTAACTTGAAACAGTACTTCAGAGGAACCGTGTAAAAGTTTCTTATGTAAAAGAAAATCGAACTTCCATATTATATGCTTGACCATTCTAATAATATTTTTGCACTATGGATTTACTTTAAACACCTAAATATAACGTGGAGGGTGGTTATATGTTCACCTAGATGATAATAAGAGAGTAGTAAAATCTAACAAGGAAAGAGATAATAACTGCTTCTAGTTTTCAATTTATTCTTTCTTATTGTTGTAATTTATGGACGCGAATAAGGCATCAATATAAAATTATGATATCCTACGAGGCCATGTTGTTAGGAGTTACTTGGTTAATCCTTCCTGTTTTGTGCCTTGATAAAATCTCATTTCGTCTTACATCGCTCTTCTCTATTGTTAAACGACACGGATAAACAGAGATGTAGAAAGCGGAGTAGAAGGTCAACTATTACGTGTTGATCCAAGACGAGAAAGCGAGCGTCTCGCTGAGGGAGGTTGAATGTGGTGCACGGCCCGAGGAAATCTCGCTGCCTGCCTCCAGCCTGGCTCCTCCTTCACGTTCATTGGTCACAGTCTTGAGAAGATTCCGGAAGTAACCCCTGCCCGACTCCTTCAGGTATAACTAGAAAGAAGGAGGCGTAAAGACTTTCTAGTTTATAAGATAAAAACAAGTCTCTTTGGAAGTGTATATAATGTAACATCTAGTGCCCTAACCTATACTTGTACCGTAATATTATTGTGAGTTTGTGGCAGCGTAAACTGCCAAAACAGTGGCCGGTATCTTAAATAATTTGGCAGTCCTTTTGTGTCATTAATTGAACACTCATTGTTTTTATTGGAAATGAATCAATCTGCACTTTTGTACGGTTGTTGATCCAACTCTGTTGTTGACTGTCAATGACCAATGCTTAATTTTTTTTGTACCGAAAAATGGTTTCGGGTAAAAAACTCAGCTAATGGCTTCTATAGAAGAAATATAAAAATCTAACTTAAAAAAATGTATAAGATAACCAGAATGCGAGAATTGACAAGATAGGGAAAACTAGCAACATTCAATGTGTGTCTATTTTTCTACGAAATGGATAATCTTTCAAAAAATTTACATTTGATCATGGTTTTTATCACATTCAGCCATGAACAAGTCTATATACAAGGGAGAGGGGGGTCAACAAGTCTTTGGTCTGAATATGAAGCAGTAAAGATAGGCCTTTACAATTTGGCACACATACTTTCATCTCTATCTACATAGGCACCACGGAGTTACACACTCTTACCACCTTACTTTGACCTTCAAATGATCTTTAAAGTAAGAGGACCCAAAATGAGCCCCAAAAAAGTCTCCAACAGCTTCAATGGCGTCCTCGTTGTTATGGAGACGGTGTCCTGCGAGTGTTTGTTTTTTTAAATTAGGGAACAGAAAAATCTCTGAGAGGGTCTATGTCTGGTGAATAAGCTGGGTGTTGCAGGATTCTAAAGCCGCACTGTTCTACTGCCTGAACTGGTTGTTGCGCCCTGTGCGCTGAGACATTGTCATGCAGTAATAAGACCCCATTACTGACTTTTCCTCACCAATTCGGATATCAATTTTATCTGCCAACCTGAGCAGCACTGTTTCGTGACGGTTTGTCCACTTCTCAGGAAGTCAGTCATAAGTATACCTTGATCATACCAGGAAGTCAGTCATAAGTATACCTTGATCATACCAGGAAGTCAGTCATAAGTATACCTTGATCATACCAGAAAGTCAGTCATAAGTATACCTTGATCATACCAGGAAGTCAGTCATAAGTATACCTTGATCATACCAGAAACACGACAACAGGAGTTTCACATTGCATGGAGGACGTTTTTATAAATTCTAGTTAAAAGAGATAAATCAATGTTCTATCCATAGCCACCAAGTTTTTTTAAAAAATATGTGTGTTAGTAAACTTCCTTCAAAGGAAAGTTTTGCCAGACTTAACCATTTGCTTCTTTTATCTGTTTTTCTCACTATTACAAAGGCTAGGTACCAACCAAGCCGAAACCTTAATCATGATGGTCATAGAAAATCAGTTCAATGAACCCTACACTGATTACAGTATCACTTGAAAGCTGTTTGAATATTATGCGTCGATTTTTCTAGAATCAGTTTCTTCACTATATAAACGCTATCGACCGCCAACAGCATAAAAGGAAGGGGCACCCTTTACGATCTTCATCTTTCAGCGACATTAATCAAGTTTTGAATTTTTTGTACCCAGTATGTCACAGTATTATATCGAGGATGTTAATCCTGAAAAATATCAGAAGAGGAACTTTCTTGCTGGTATAAAAACTTGATAACCGAGCGACATCCAACCGCCTCCATGAAACACCTTCAGTAAAGAAAAACATACGTATTTTTTCGTTACTTTGATTTCATTAAACGCGTAAAAACTAACTATTCACTCGGATTTTCCCAAAAATTTACATCTTCGTTACAAAGAAATGATGTAAAGGCTGATAAAATTTCAACGCTCTAATACGATTCTTTACCCCTCATACCAAAGACTTCTTGAATACCCCCGTCCCCTCATATCAATGTCAAAAAATTATCTTTTGGCAATTTTGTAGGAAGACGTACGATACTCTAACTTATAGAGCAGCACTGGATGTCATTTTATTCTGACACTGAAGAGACACGCCTGGAGAGAGTGTTCAATTTTTTTGTCACACTTTAAAAATCATTGTACTGTCAAATGACTGATTCAGTGAAAATAGTTAATTTGATTTAATTTATCTAAAGCGAACCTCCTTTCATTGAATTAGTAACAAAAATCCTGCGAATGGCGTCAATATATTTCAGTCTATGTCCAGGTCAATCTTAAATCTTGTTATCCAAATCACTTGATTTAGCATCAGTATATGTTAGAGTTATATTATTCTATAGACCAAGGAGTCGAAGCGACCTATTTTGAAAGATATGTCCACTGAGATACTGACCAGTTTGAGCTCCTCCAGGTTCATAAAGCCGTCTTTGTCCTGGTCAACATGGACGACCATTTCTCGGATCTGGTAGCCAGGCATCTTGATACCGACAGAGTTGAGACCTGCACCCAGCTCCTCCACGGAGATACGCCCATCACCATCCTCATCCATCTGGGAAAATACGGCAAGTAAGCAAGGACAACCATTCAGTCATGACATATTCTGGTTGTATTGCGGGTTTTGTTTTTATATGTGTAGCTAGTCGGTTTTTCTCCCTCTTGATGTATTTTAAATACACAAATTTACTTTTGTCGAATATTCTGCTGATATCTAGCCAAGGTCTCCCGCAACTTAATTATGAAAACAGAACTCACCAAGAACCAAGTCTTTCACGTCAGTTACCTATTAGTGAATTTGATAGATCTAGATCTGTCTGTCTCTGTCTTTCTTTCTCCTTCTCTCTCTCCCTCTTTCTCTCTTGTGACCTCTCTTTTTCTATCCCTTTTTCTTGCACTCTCTCTCTAATTTTACTTTAGAATTAGGAATAAAGTAAAAGCTGAATTCGCGCTATGACCCAAAAATTAAACTTTTACACCATAAATGAGAAAGATTAGGATTAATCTGCAAGTTTACGCTACAATTCATTTGATAGTCAGGTTACGTTTCTTAATTTTAACGGCGCCTGTGTCATTTTTGGGGAAACCAAAGATCTCTGCAGAAAACTTGAGAAGCTTACAGGAAAAAAGCAGTTGTAATTCAAACCTCATACGTCCTTTCATATACACAAGCTACCCTTGATGTGAATCTCAATCTCACTCTATTTTCTCGCAGCCCAGGTCTTGAAGCAAAAACAATCTGATGTCCTCAAGCATATCAAAGATTTAGCCGTGAGTAAATTCAGTCTACATAGATCTTTGTGACGTGCACATAATGTATCAGTTTGAGAGTGGAGGCGTTATTAAGGGAGGGGAGGGGGGGGGGTGGGGGCAGGCATAAAGATTTTTTTACTCTCCTTTTCAGAAAAAAGACCCAGATATCGAGACTTTTTGTTGCGGTAGAATGTAAAAACGCAGATGGGAAAAGGCTTCAAACCAGGTTATCTGGTGCTCCTTTCTTTCAAAGTGGAATTCTGATTAAGGGCAAAATACTGGCCGGATAGCAAGACACTTAGTGGTTTGAAACGGTTGTTTCCTTATTGGTAGCATTACAACTAATTTTTGTTTAAGGTTTTGCTCTTATGAAAAGTGTTTATTTTAAAGAGATCTGGAATGAAAAAAAAATCATACAGAAAAGCGATATTTCAAAGAATTTGATGCTAAAACAGAATTGCTCAACGGGCCAGTCAAGGAAATGAAAAAAAAAAAAGTAAAACACCAAATTAACAAGTATAAAAAGTCAATGATAATATATTTACTATTGATCTGGCGTACTTTTGTCTTGTTTTTATTATTATTATTATTATTATTATTATTATTATTATTATTATTATTATTATTATTATTATTATTATTATTATTATTATTATTATTATTATTATTATTATTATTATTATTATTATTATTATTATTATTATTATTATTATTATTATTATTATTATTTATCTTTGTGTTATGGATGCTGATTCTAAATATGCTATTCGTTTAAGAAATTGGATGAAAAAAAATATTGAAAAACTGCTCCGCCTCAGTTTGAGCGACGCCTTAGCTTGCTGTGGTGAAAACTTTGGATTGATCCGGGCGACTGTGTCTAATGGAAGTGAAACGTATTCCATCCACTGGGCGCGCTTTAAGTGTAACGACTCTTTATTTTTAAATTATTTCTCTTGTCTAGAAACTGAGCGGGTCTGAGAAGAAGACAAATGCACTGGGTTCGAGGCTTTAAATTTATCAGAGTGTTATTAAAAAAAACAACATTTTATTAACGGGTCTCAATCACAAGGTCACTTATATGGGTCATAAGATCACGTGTCTGGATGAATACTTGTGTTACCTCTCGCTGTGAATTCAAAATTAGGATGTGGCAACCAGAGCGAAAAAAAAAAGGAATGCTTTAAAAAGCATTCAAGCATGGTGAGTATCTTCTATAAATGGCGGGGATATAGTGGGATAGAGGTGTGTGGGAGGGACTAAAGTAGAGGGATTTAAAACTAATATTTTTTTTTAAATAGTTTTTAAAAAGCTAGTCATGTATTGGGACATTTTTTTACTCTTTTGGTACCAATAATTTTGAAAATAGGTAGGTGTGCTTTGATCGAGGATAATGGGTGGAGAGAGGGAAAGAGTGAAAGAGAGAGGAAGAAAGAGAAAGAGAGAGAGAAAGAGAGAAAGAACGAGAAAGAGAGAGAGAAAGAGAGAGAGAGAGGGAAAGAGAGAGAGAGAGAGAGGGGGAAGAGAGAAAAAGAAAGAGAGAGAAAGAGCGAGAGAGAGAGAGAGAGAGAGAGAGAGAGAGAGAGAGAGAGAGAGAGAGAGAGAGAGAGAGAGAGAGAGAGAGAGAGAGAGAGAGAGAGAGAGAGAGAGAGAGAGAGAGGGAGAGAAAGTGTTGACAAATAGAGTGGTAACATTTATGATTTCTCCTCACTCTTGAACCATTTTTATTTTTTTTATTTTTTTTTTTTTTTTGGTCTAAAATAAAATAATACAATTTTTTTAAATGGTAAGAAGAAAAAGAGTTTAACAAACACTGCAATCGGTGGATAAAATTCTAATACGCTCACCTTGAGGTTTCATAAACAAAAAAAAATTTTTTTTTCTCTAAAATATATTTTGCAGAAAAAAAATGAAAAAAAAAGGGCGGGCGAATTTACCGATTGCTAAATCTAATGAGGAGAATGGGAAGATTCAGAAGATACTTCGGGAAACTTAAAATAACCCAAAGAAACGAAATAGGATTTCTTGCTTTGAGAATGAACTCTGCTGATGCTAATCATGTTCTGAGCAGATGTGTAAGTCTCAGTCGAGCGAAGCGAACCAATGTGGGAAAACTTAATTTCTTTTATTGTTTGGAGATTTCTTTAAAAGACCTTGAGCCATTAAAAATATATCAAACCCTCTATAAAGACGAGTGCGGGGGAAATGGAATGTGCGCGTGTGTGTGTGTGTGAGTGGGGGGAGGGGAGGTGGAAGTTGTGAATTTGTGAAGTTGGAGAAGGGCAGAAATAATGCACGCTCTAGACACAAATCTTCACATAATGCAGAAAAATTGCTGGGTTTTTTTTTCAAGTTGTGTTCACGAGATCTTGGATTCTTGCCATATTACTCAATACGGATGTCCCCTTTGACCTCCCCCAATTAAGAAAAGTAAACTTCTCTAAAACTGCTCAGACAATCAAATCTTTTTCGAATACATGAACCAAAAATAATTACTATGAAGGCCGATGGTTACAAAAGCGCGACTGAAAAATTGTGAATGTGAAATATAGAGCGTGACATTTCTGCACAGAAGAAAAAGAGAAAATGGGAGTAAAAAACTCAACAATACTGGAGCCCTGAACCGTGGAAATTCCAAACAGACTAAAAAGTATCCGATGTTAAAATCTATGCCAGACTTATTGTTAAAAATTAAATGATAGCCTAGATGTAAAAAAAAGTAAGTTTATGTTAGCTCTAAAGCTCTGAATTTTTTTCACTTACCTACTTCGCTTGAC
Organism: Elysia crispata; assembly: GCA_033675545.1. Taxonomy (NCBI): domain Eukaryota; kingdom Metazoa; phylum Mollusca; class Gastropoda; family Plakobranchidae; genus Elysia; species Elysia crispata. Next base: position 128,391 of record JAWDGP010005588.1, read on the forward strand.
CTACTTCGTGTTATTGGAAATTTTCTTCAGGCTTGACTTCTTTGATTACTTGATTTTTAATAACTCCGTCCACCCCATCACAGCAAATGCGCAGCATAGGTCTGCAGAGACCATCTTGAGTTATTCTCAACGGAAGAAGAATTTCGTTTCATCCCTCTCATTCTCTCCCTCTCCCTCGCTCTCTCTTTTGTCCATCTCTTTCTCTCTATCTTTCTATTTATTTCTTGTTCCCTGTACCAGGAGAAGCTAAGAGTCACCGCTCCTGCTTCATGATTCATGTGCAATGATGTTTTATTTAAAATTTTTAACCGCAATGTTATGAAAAGGATGATGGTGAGGATGATCACGATGATCATTATTATTATAATAATAATAATAATAATAATATTATAATAATAATAATAATAATAATAATAATAATAATAATAATAATAATAATAATAATAATAATAATAATAGTAGTAGTAGTAGTAGTAGTAGTAGTAGTAGTAGTAGTAGTAGTAGTAGTAGTAGTAGTAGTAGTAGTAGTAGTAGTAGTAGTAATAGTAGTAGTAGTAGCACCATCATCATCATCATTATTATTACTACTACTACTACTATTAGTATTACTACTACTACTACTACTACTACTACTACTACTACTACTACTACTACTACTACTACTACTACTACTACTACTACCACTACTACTACTGCTGCTGCTGCTGGTGCTGCTGCTGCTAAAACTACTACTACTACTACTACTACTACTACTACTACTACTACTACTACTACTACTACTACTACTACTACTACTAATAATAATAATAATAATAATAATAATAATAATGATGATGATGATGATGATGATGATGAGTTTATAAGTTGCCAAAAGCGCTTTTTACAACTTTGGCAGAGATTTCTTTAAAAAGTTCGTGGGATTTAGAGTATATCGTGAGCACCTGATTTTGTTAAAACTGCGAAAAGTTATTGATATTATTTTATTTGATTCGACCAGAATGCAATGCGACTAGTCTTTGTAACTTCTGGTGTCTGACATTGAGACACTTTCTAAGGAACGTTTGTGATTGATTAGAGGTAAAAAATTGATCAAATCGTATTACTAAGCAGTCTTTTGTTCTGTTTCTCACATTTACCCACATATCTTTCTCGGTCATTATTCAGTACACTTCAGAATACGCTGATCTTCATCGTACCACAAGCTCATGGCATTAAAAACACAAAAGTAATTCTATTTGATTTGTTTATGTTCCCTCTAACTCCAGTTCTGTTTCATGAATAATGAAAGAAAAAAAAATGGAAACCTAAAAAACTTCACATAATGCTGTAACTCTGCTTGCACGTCATAATTTGTAACCTTATGAAGACTAGATCTAGCTGAGGATTCATATTGTTGGATTGCTTCCTTAATCTGTTTGACATTTAGGAGTTTTACCTTTCAGCAATTCTAGGTGTATATTTTGTTGTATTTTTGCGATACTATCCATTTTTTTTCTTGTCCAGATAAATTAATTGTGCAAATGGTTATAATTCAGTGTGATTCTAAAAATTTTGAATTTACAATCATGATTGCCTGTTCAAATGAACAGGTGGGAAAGACAACTACATTGAAGAAATGGAAACTTCACAAAAATAGCAAACCTACATCCTCCAGACCTAAACAACTGCACTGAAGAAAAGCAAACCACAACAATGAACAGGTGGGAAAGACTGCCACAATAAAGGAAAGCAAATTTACTACAAAGACAGATGTATCTCCTCCAGAGCCATACAACTTCATTATAGAAAAGCAAATATTAATGTACATTAATAACAGATTTATCTCCTCCAGAGCCAAACAAGAACATTGAAATAAAGCAAACTTTGCAACAATAACAATACATAGTTATCTCCTCCTGAGCCACGCAAAGTACATTTCTAAAATATATAAAACCTTCATAATTGGGAGTATTCGCACGTTGTCGAAAAGACATTCTTTAAATAGAGAAGACACCTCAAGCAAAAAAAACAAAAACAAAAAAAAGGAAACTACATTTGGATGCAATCTTTTACGCAGCCGTTTCTCCAGTTTATCTCTCCACCGAGACCATAATATCGTGCTGATAACCAATCACAGATACAATGTAGTGCTCGAAATGATGTGTTGAAAAATGTTTGGCTTACCCTGGATTGCTAAAGCTTAGAATTATGCTAGATCTTATCAAAACTGTATAACTCCTGCAAGACAAATCAAGAATGGTAAGTTTATAACAATAGCTTGGATGTCTATACGGTTTCTTGTTGGTAATATGTGAATCAGGTCAATATCTAAGAAAACTGTGTAGAAGTAGGCTACGAAACGCGTGCAAAAGAAACAGAAGTGGTGATTCTTTCCGCAACCGCCGCTCCGGAAGAGAAGGTGGTGATAACAGTAATTTTGTTCTTAATGCTGACCAATCAAATGACCACTAATTTCCTCTACAGAACGGCATGTTTCCTATGAGGCTATTGTCTTTCAGTTGGAGTAGGTCAAATTTCATTTAATTTTTAAATTTCTTTTCAACTTTTCACTCCATTAAAGTAAAATAACATTTTTTTCAAGTCTCTATATTTTAAAATAATAATGATTTGTTTTAAAAGCGTAATGCTCGTTGAAAATTGTAAACCACTTAGAAAATACTTTTCAATGTTATTTGGTTCATGGTCATAAATTTGGCCAAAAAATTTTTATGAATTAATTACAACAAAAATATAGCGAATTTTCAAGAGCATTTTTTGGCCTATTTCAATAAGTTTTTTTCTTGAACTTTTTTTAGTAAGCGGGAAATTAAGTTAACTGTATCACTGAATATTGAGAGGTTTTGGAGGAATATATGAAGAAAGAAATCGAAGTTTCCTTTCATATGATAGATAGATATCAATCTTAATCTGCAGCCTCCCAAGTGTTATGTTTAAACCTCTAGAGCTTACTACAGATAACCCCACTGAATAGAATATATCAGAGGACAGTAGTAACCTCTATTGCACAGTGTCTGAGCATGATTACCCCTGACTGCTGCGGTTAACGGTGTAAAAAAAAATGAAATAAATCGATACTAAAAAGTGAAATTTTGAGTAACATGAACTTACGTTGTCAAACACTTGGCGAATTTGTTGAATCTGATCGTCTGTAAGGTTCTCCATTTTACAAGTTGATGAGAGAGAGAGAGAATTGGAGGACTGAGCGGTTTCTTCTTTGAGAGTTTTAATAATACTGCGAGTTCTGAGGGGTCCACGGGGTTGCTTGGCTGACAGACCGTGGCAGCGAATGAGAGCACTGGTTTTTCCACCTTTGTTTATTGGCTTATACGTCTCTATTTCATTTTGTCCTTACATCTATCTATATCTATCAATCTATCTATCTATCTATCGATCCATGAATCAGTTTCTATGTATGTATGTATGTATGTATGTATGTATGTATGTATGTATGTATGTATGTATGTATGTATGTATGTATGTATGTATGTATGTATGTATGTATGTATGTATGTATGTATGTATGTATGTATGTATGTATGTATGTATGTATGTATGTATGCATGTATGTATGACTGTTTGAATGCATATATGGGTAAATGTAATTCATTGTATGATCTATCTTAATCCGCCTCTCTCAAATATCTCTCTATAGTTATCAATTGCTATTTAACTAACCGCTCCATCTAGCTATTTCTATGTGTGTATGTGTATGTGTATATCTGTCAGTCTCAATCTAACTACCATAGCTATTTAAATCGATAATCTCCTGAGACACTTCAGCTTGATGCAGCCAACTCGATGAATTCTGCCCATCCTTGGCACTGACTTCATGACGTTGGAGATGTTCAGATATCTGATGAATTCGTCAATTTGAGACTCGCCCCCTACTACTCTTCTGAGGTTTGTTATTTATGGATTGGAGATGTTCAGATATCTGAGAAATTCGTCAACTTGAGACACGCCTCCTACTACTCTTCTGAGCTTTTTTATTTATGGATTGGAGATGTTCAGATATCTGAGAAATTCGCAAACTTGAGACACGCCCCCCACTACTCTTCTGAGCTTTTTTATTTTTGGATTGGAGATGTTCAGATATCTGAGAAATTCGTCAACTTGAGACACGCCCCCTACTACTCTTCTGAGCTTTTTTATTTATGGATTGGAGATGTTCAGATATCTGAGAAATTCGTCAACTTGAGACACGCCCCCTACTACTCTTCTGAGCTTTTTCATTTATGGATTGGAGATGTTCAGATATCTGAGAAATTCGTCAACTTGAGACACGCCCCCTACTACTCTTCTGAGCTTTTTTATTCACGGTTTGGAGATATTCAGATTATCTGATGAATTCGTCAACTTGAGACACGCCCCCCTACTACTCTTCTGAGCTTTTTTATTCACGGTTTGGAGATGTTCAGATAATCTGATGAATTCGTCAACTTGAGACACGCCCCCTACTACTCTTCTGAGCTTTTTTATTTTTGGATTGGAGATGTTCAGATATCTGAGAAATTCGCAAACTTGAGACACGCCCCCCACTACTCTTCTGAGCTTTTTTTATTTTTGGATTGGAGATGTTCAGATATCTGAGAAATTCGTCAACTTGAGACACGCCCCCTAATACTCTTCTGAGCTTTTTTATTTATGGATTGGAGATGTTCAGATATCTGAGAAATTCGTCAACTTGAGACACGCCCCCTAATACTCTTCTGAGCTTTTTCATTTATGGATTGGAGATGTTCAGATATCTGAGAAATTCGTCAACTTGAGACACGCCCCCTACTACTCTTCTGAGCTTTTTTATTCACGGTTTGGAGATGTTCAGATAATCTGAGGAATTCGTCAACTTGAGACACGCCCCCTACTACTCTTCTGAGCTTTTTTATTCACGGTTTGGAGATGTTCAGATAATCTGATGAATTCGTCAACTTGAGACACGGCCCCCACTACTCTTCTGAGCTTTTTTATTTATGGATTGGAGATGTTCAGATATCTGAGAAATTCGTCAACTTGAGACACGCCTCCTACTACTCTTCTGAGCTTTTTTATTTATGGATTGGAGATGTTCAGATTATCTGATGAATTCATCAACTTGAGACACGCCCCCCTACTACTCTTCTGAGCTTTTTTATTCACGGTTTGGAGATGTTCAGATAATCTGATGAATTCGTCAACTTGAGACACGCCCCCCTACTACTCTTCTGAGCTTTTTTATTCACGGTTTGGATATGTTCAGATAATCTGATGAATTCGTCAACTTGAGACACGCGTCCTACTACTCTTCTGAGCTTTTTTATTCACGGTTTGGAGATGTTCAGATAATCTGATGAATTCGTCAACTTGAGACACGCCCCCTGATACTCTGCCGCGCTCCTCATGTCTAGTTTTCTAGTTATGCATTTCATCCATTTTATCTCAATGTCCTCCTATCTCAGTGTATCTATTTATCCATCTATCAATCTAGCCATAGACTATAATTTTACCTTTCATCCATCTATCTATCAATCACTTCCAATGTGAGTCTGGTTTTTTTTTTTCTTCGACTAATTAATTCAGCTATTCGATCAATAAAACGACCTATATATTTATATCTCTTTTTTATATTACTGCGGGTCTCGGTAGAGTTTTTTTTTTGTTGTTGTTATTGAAGGTAAGTTCTTACAAACCAAAAAAAAAATAACTGTCTTTTGTTTTCCATCCTATTATTTAAGAACTTCCTGTAAAAGCATATACTCTTCGAACTCTGTCTGTCTGTCTGTCTGTCTGCCTGTCCCTCTCTCTCTCTCTCTCTCTCTCTCTCTCTCTCTCTCTCTTTCTTTCTCTCTCTCTGTCTCTCCCTCTCTCTCTACCTCTCTGTATGGGTCTGTCTCTCCGTGTCTCTCTCTCTCTCTCTCTCTCTCTCTCTCTCTCTCTCTCTCTCTCTCTCTCTCTCTCTCTTATCCATCTAATGTTTTCGAACCCCTCTCCCTCTCTTTCTGTCTTTCTGTCTTTCTCTCTCTCTATCTTTGTCTGTTTTTTATATTATTTTCTCTCTGCTTTTTATACCTCTCTGCCTCTCTCTCTATCTCTTTGTATCGTTCCTTTTTTCTTTGCTTCTATTTTATACTGTACATTGCTTCTGTATAAAGCCAAAGAGATTCACAAAAAAAAAAGACGGAAAATAAAAATAATAGAAGAGGCAGAATACCGCAAGCCACGCTTCTTGAACTGACTATAACTTTTAATCTATGAATATTTTGTAAAAGACTGTAATGAGTAACGAGTTTCCAATATACTTCTTCTATTGAAAGGCACTGATTGATAGTGCATCTGTAAAGTTTGGCTCATGTATATTTCCATCTTTCGGAATATTTCACACTAGAGACTTATCATAGCATAGCAAAGGATTTCAAAACGAACCAAGTTCCATGGTGGCTGCAGTGAGTTTGGTCTCGCTCCGTGTTCATTTGAAAAGTAAAATTAAAGGACGCCAATAATAAATAAAAAAAAAGGACAAAAGTAAGAATAAAAGTGAATTTCAATGTTCAAACATCTGGCGTGGCTCACAGAGCGAACGGGTTTTATTTACAGCCAGGGGTATGGACGGATTGATTGTGGAATAGAAGAAAAAAAAAAACTGCTCGAATAACGAAAAAATTTTAATCGCTTCTTCAAATAATTGAAATAAAAATTGTGTTCAATTTTACTTAAATATAAAAGTTAAAGTAAGTTGGCATTAAAAAAAAAATACTGATATACGTGTCAAATTTGTGATATGTATAAGATATTTTATTTTTGTTTTATTTTTAGTTAGGTGAAACAAAAGATGTGTGGGATTTGGGAAGGGGGGGGGGGGGGGGAGGGAGGGGGGGGGGGGGGGAGGGGAAAGGTGAGGATGAGGTTTTTTGGAGCGGGGAGGGGTACATTTTAGTTAGTACCCTATGTTCTGAGTACCGTGAGAGGGGAAAAAAATGGAGTGTCACTGAGAAAAGAAAAATCGTGCAAACCATGACGAATTAGACTTCCAATAAAACGGAGAAGATCCGTGGGGTTTCGTTTAATTTGTCAGTGATAGCAAGCGTTGAATTGTTTGGTTTTATCAGCGCCCTCTCATTGTTTGGCAAAATATAAACATCGATTTTACAAAGAGCTGCAGTCATGTAATTCGAGGCTTTCTGTGGAAGATAAAAAAGTCAGTTGTGGAAATAACGAGCGGTACAGAATCATGGTCTTTCCAGGCGTTTGGTTCAACGCAAGACATCAATGGTGGGACTTCCGTTTTCCTTTAGTTCTTCCCCTGTGGCGCCTTGCCGCAACACTTCAAAAAAAAAAAAAAGAAATCCATCAGGTTAAGGTTGGGAAGTGGTTAAAATAAATGGCTGCTCTCTCTCTCTCTCTCTCTCTCTCTCTCTCTCTCTCTCTCTCTCTCTCTCTCTCTCTCTCTCTCTCTCTCTCTCTCTCTCTCTCCCTCTCTCTCTATGTCTCTCTCTCTATCTATCTATCTATCTATCTATCTCTCTCCATTTCTCTCCTTCTCGATCTCTCTATCTCTCTCTCCACTTCTCACTCTCTTCACTTCTCAACTTATCCTCTTCTCGCTCTCTCTCTCTCTCTCTCTCTCTCTCTCTCTCTCTCAACAAAGACAGAATGAGAAAAGACACCAATCAGACATTTCAAGCAACTAACTAGCCTCTCACAGAACAACAATCGTGCGAAATGTTAACGAGTCATGTAGCTTATGGCCTTTATAAAAATCGCTTGCTTCCTGCCGTTAGTAGATGAAGGTTGAGTGCGAGGGCAACAGTGCCACCGTAGACACCCGGCGCACGGTCGGCTCCATGAACATCACGGGCGCCGAGGAGTCCAGCTTGATGGACGTCTCCCGGGCCAGAGCGTCGATGACTTCGTGGAAGACCAGTGATCTGGGCAGCACGCGGAAGAAGTCGCCGCGCTCCAGAGTTTCCATGGTGAAGTGAGGACAACGGGCCAGCATCACCTGAATACCGGCGTTGTGATAGCTGGGATAGATGAAAAGGGGGAGGGGGCGGGGGCGGTGCGGGCATAAAATGATGAGATTAAGTGGAGATACGGTTGGGGGGAAGGGGGAGAGAGAGAGAGAGAGAGAGAGAGAGAGAGAGAGAGAGAGAGAGAGAGAGAGAGAAGAAGAAGAAGAAGAAGAAGAAGAAGAAGAAGAAGAAGAAGAAGAAGAAGAAGAAGAAGAAGAAGAAGAAGAAGAAGAAGAAGAAGAAGAAGAAGAAAGAGATTTGAAGAGAAATGGGCTAAGGGAGGCAAAAAATTGTTGTCAGAGGAAATTGATAGTACGCAGGAAGCGAGAGAACGAAAGAGAGAGAGAGAAGGAGAAGAAGAAGAAGAAGAAGAAGAAGAAGAAGAAGAAGAAGAAGAAGAAGAAGAAGAAGAAGAAGAAGAAGAAGAAGAAGAAGAAGAAGAAGAAGAAGAAGAAGAAGAAGAAGAAGAAGAAAGAGATTTGAAGAGAAATCGAATAAGGGAGGCAAAAAAAAAATTGAAAGGCAGGGGGAAATGAATAGAAAGCAGAAAGAAATAGAACGAAAGAGAGAGAGAGAGAGAGAGAGAGAGAGAGAGAGAGAGAGAGAGAGAGAGAGAGAGAGATAGAGACAGACAGACAGACAGACAGAGGTGGCCTAGCAGAAAGAGCATGAATCTGATACCAACAGTAATTTTCTTTGTTTTATTTATCCCTGGTTTCACCCGCTGGTGTCGAACCACCTACGTTGCTCGGTTACTCGGTTCCTTTTTTTCATCGCGCCATTTGTTCCGCGTAGAGTCTTATGCTCTGATAATTAAGGTTCCTTTGGGTAGGTAAACAGCACATAATGGATGCCAAGACAACGCGGACTACTGAATGCCGGTAGATGAGAGTTTGTGCACGACCGGTGGGTACAATCTCTGAGAATCATAATTCAGCGGCGATCTCAACTGACCGCTTGTTGTTTTTTTTGTTTTTTTTTGTTTGTTTTTGTTTAAATGCTTATTATGATTTATATAGCACCATGTTTGTTTGTTTTTCCGAGTACAAACTAAATGCCTCATACAATAGCACATGATGTGGTCTGTGTAGCCCCGCCCTGACGCCAAAGCCCAGAAGAAGAGCCGGTGTGCGCTAGAGGTCCTCACCGTATAACGACTGTCTTGAGCATGTTCAGGCCGTCGATGTCTATGTAGGTCATGGCGGAGCAATCCAGGATAACCGTATCTATGTCGTTTGTCTCGATTACCTCGCCGTGAACGCTTTGCCTGACAACTGGTTCCTCCACGGTAGGGTCGAAAACCTGGAAGATTTTTTTTTTCAAAGATACATGGAAAGGAAGAGAATTTAAAATTTTTGACAGAATTGGGTGAGGATTAAAAACGGAAGTGGAGGACTTTTGACATTGAGTTAGCTGCGAGCTGTAAGGCCCGGATGTTAATGTCGTGTGAAAGAAGCGTTCCCAACCTGACAACTATCGGAAGTTAGACAAGATAATAAAGATTCTGCTCTAGCAACTAGTCAGACTACAATATAAACCCATTTTGCGGCAATACAACAGGGGAGAAACACGTCTGCCCAAGCGATTAAAAAAAAACCGGTTCATGCAAAACCGGAATGTCATGTCAATGCACACAAAAAGAAAGAAAGAAAGAAAGAAAAAGTAATTACGCAGTCGCGGCGGATATAAAAGTCTAGCAGTTTCAGAAAACGATTACAATTGTTTCCTTTTCCTCGAAAGCATTTTTTAGTTAAAGCAAACAGCAAACAAAGAATCTTCACCAAGATGAGCTCATTATGATTTTTGTTATGAACCTACAAACAGGAATGATATTGATAAGTTTAGTACAACATAAGACCTCAGACCTTTTTTTGTTGTTGTTATTTTCTTAATTTTCAAAATAAAATGAAATTTAGTCTAATTTAGTCATAATGTGATATATATATATATATATATATATATATATATATATATATATATATATATATATATATATATATATATATATATTGCAAGAAAAAAACTGGAAAATTAAGCCCAAAAAGGAACTTAAGGAAGGAAAGTGTCGGCAAAGAGTAAAGTTAAGAAACTGGCTCAAAGACGAGCGAGTGAATATTTATGGTTTTCGTTGATGTTGCTTCTGTTTCGTTTTGTTTTGGGTGGGGCGATTGTTTTGTTTTCGTTTTGTAAATGCTTCAATGCGCAGTCTGACAATCATTATTATTATTATAACAAGCTGAAAAGCCGTCTCCACGAACGTGACCCTGGTGGCAATTTGTCGAGACTGGGGTGATGGTGTGGATTTAATAGGCTTATAACTGGACTTGATATTGTCATTTTATTTACATGATCCAGATATATCTTTCTTTATATAGAATCTAAATATGTCCATAATTCTAAACACACTCAAAGTGGTGCTTCCGGATTCAATGGTTGTCTTTGGTGCGATTTGGATTTTCCCAACCAAGATTGCAAGTCACTCAGGGAGGGCTTATTAAATACCTACGCCATGAACTTCTCTTTTTAGGGAGCATAGTGTCGTATAAGCTATGTTCTCCTTGAGTGGCAGGGCGATGGGTGCCAAAGCATCTATAAATCGATGGTTCTAATCCCATCAATCCAAGCATTTATCGGTCATTTTCACTTAAAGTCTTATCCCAACCATTGCTGAGCACTACCTAAAATTCTAGCTCTTATAATTCTTACTTATAATTAACCCAATGGTCTACCTCATCTAGATCTAGTAGTTGTAGTAGTAGTAGTAGTAGTAGTAGTAGTAGTAGTAGTAGTAGTAGTAGTAGTAGTAGTAGTAGTAGTATATAGTAGTAGTAGTAGTAGTAGTAGTAGTAGTATATAGTAGTAGTAGTAGTAGTAGTAGTAGTAGTAGTAGTAGTAGTAGTAGTAGTGGTAGTAGTAGTAGTAGTAGTAGTAGTAGTCGTAGTAGTCGTAGTGAGTAGTAGTGGTAGTAGTAGTAGTAGTAGTGGTAGTAGTAGTAGTAGTAGTAGTAGTAGTAGTAGTAGTAGTAGTAGTAGTAGTAGTAGTAGTAGTAGTAGTAGTAGTAGTAGTAGTAGTAGTAGTAGTAGTAGTAGTAGTATAATTACTTTTATCATATTATCATTATTTATTTTTTGTCATTATTATTATAATAGAGAGATTGAACTCACTAACCGACCTGCTCGTAAAGCTGTTTCTTGAAGGACTCGGCGTTGGCGAAGAAAAGCTGTGACGGGAAATAGAATACCCTGATCCTGTCGAGGTGCCTGGTCCAGGCCCTGCCCAGTCCCGGCACCAGTAGATCCTCCTTGGTAGAGCGGACCACAAGCTCGCCCCTCATCGTCTGGTTGTTGACCATGAAACCCAGCGCCGCTATGATGATACCCGTGACGATGCCGTACTCTAGGTCTCCAAATGTGGTACTCACCCAAGTGGAAACCCACACGATAAAGTCTGTCCTGCTCACCCGCCATATGCGAGGAACGTACTGAATCTGAGCAGCGGGCGGTTGGGAGATGGGAACGGGGTCAAGGTCAGTATGATTTTGATAGCTTTGGTGCTGGCAATAAAGGTAATGACCGTGATAGTGTGGCGGTGTTGTAATGAGGGTAATCGTGAGGAATTGATTTTTCAACAGAATAAATCGTCAAACATTTAAAAGTGAAGAGGCGGAGCAAGGTTAACAGATATTATTATAAAAAGGAAAACAATGAAAATGATGATGTTGGTTATGAGAATGATGATGATGATGACGACAATGATGATGATGTGATAGTTGTGGTGGAGATTGTCATGACAATGATGGCAATGATGGCGATGATATCATCATTCGGTGTTTTTTTTTTTTTTACCTGCTTAAGAATGTCAATTACAGCCACAATAATCATGGCGGCTAGTGTGGCCAGAGGAAGGGGTTCGAACATGTTGGATATGAAAGTCACGCTGCCCAGTAGAACCAGAACTGTCGGCAACCCGTTCATGGTCGTCCTGGCCCCGCTGTTGCTGAGGACCATCGTCCGAGGAGGCGACACGCTGCTCGCCTGAACCGTGTAGAACGAGGAGAACAGGTTGCACATCCCGTAGGCGATGAGCTCCTGGTTGGCGTCCAGGTTGTAGCCGTGTATCTTCTCCATCAGCATCGCCATCGAGATGCTCATGGTGAACACGATCACGGCCTGAAGCACGGACTCGTGGAGCACGCCAGAGAACACGGACAGGTCCATCAGGGGCAGACTTGGCGTCGGGAACTCGCCGGTGATCGGGCCCACGACGGCGATTTTCAAGGTGCCCTGAAGGTTCAGCGCGTAGGACACGAAGCAGCCGAGGATGACAAGAATCAGGTTGGAGGGCAATGAAACGCCGACCTTGGCCTTGATGTTCGGGTTCAGGGCCCTGTCCATGACAACCAGGGTGGTGGCGCTCACAATGCAGACCGCGGTGTCTGCCAGGTTCGTGTTGGAAAAGTTGCTGGTGACATCCACCAGAGTCCGTGGAAGCTTTCCGAATCCGCTGCGCACTGGGACCCTGATGTGTAGAACATGCTGTATCTGCCTAGGCAGAGAGAACAAAGAGGGTTGAACCCAGCTCTTCAGTCACAAGGTGAAGGGTGCTGTAGCTTATGGAGAGCGGACAGTAAGTGGGGAAATTGTGGAAACGAACAGCCTGGTAGAAAAGTATGATGAAGGGGTGAAGAGACAGCCTAGAGATGGAAACACGCACGAAAGTAAACTAACGATAGCGGACTTAAGAGAGAAGGAGAAAAGGGAGCATAACAAACGCTTGAGTAAAAAAAAAGAGAGGGAAAGAGAAAAAGAGACAGAGGCAGAGAGAGAGAGAGAGAGAGAGAGAGAGAGAGAGAGAGAGAGAGAGAGAGAGAGAGAGAGAGAGAGAGAGAGAGAGAAAGGGTGAAATAATAGTGGACGAAAAGAGAGTAAGAGAGTAGTGGACGAAAAGAGAGTAAAAGAGAGAGATTAGGAAAAACTTACAAAGAAGAGACGTGTTGATGAATAGAGTGAAAGAGACACAGGAAGTTAGGGAGCAAGGGAAAAAAGAGATACAGATAAGATGGGTTTGGTTACGCATAATAACTTAAATGCTGTTAAGTCTTTCTGTCAAAGACTTATAAAAGTCAACACCGAAAGTGTGTCACCACCGAAGGAATCAATACCTCAACAGATATATTGTCTTGTTTTAAACCTTTCTTTCAGGTCAACTTACCTGACTTACGGCTATGTGCAGAGCTGCAGCCGATGTAAACCCTCCCACAAAGGCGGACGGCATGTAATTGGTTAGAAATCCCATTCTGAAGAGTCCCATCAACAGCAGCACCAGACCGCACTGGAAAGTCGAGGTCATAGCCACTCCCAGCTTGATCTTCATGCGCTCATCTTCACCTCCGCTGGAAGGGACTGAAGTGGTCGGGAATGTGGTTTGCATCTGCGTCCGGCCTAATTTTGACTGTGGCAAGTTGTTGTCAGCTGAAAATAGAGCGGGGTTGCGATGCGACATCAGCAGCAACTGGTGACCATCAAATCACCTGCCGCACTGACTTACAGCCAAAAACAGTTAGATGAACACAGCTAAATCTTATACAACAAGGAACACACTGGTATTTAGCGGTCTCAGAGTTAAGAATTCAAGGGGAACAAACATGAAAAAGTCAGGTCCGTCTCTTCTCATATCAACGTCCTAACAACGGTCATAAATGGTGACCTCGACGACTATTGACGATCTGGTGAGCCTAAACATAGCCGTGAGGAAAAAAATTGATCTAACAGCAATTAAACGCCCCAATTTTTGTTTCAGATCTTGAGCAAATTTCAAAAGATTTAGATCTAGATCTTACAATCGTTACAGAATCATGGCTGTCAATAGCGTTTCAATGACGTCGGTTACCTTTTAGGTATCTAACCCGGCTGCCTGGTTTGCTCAAGTGGAACCATAGTTGGTTTTCGTCAGATCAACAAAGTATTACATCTTAGGCAGCTCTAGACACGAATTCTGCTTCTGGGACACTGCCCATCATAATTTGGGATCCGCCAAACAAACTAGTATGGGATGATAAGATCTTTTCTGTCCTGAGTCTATTGTGTATCGGGAGAAGAACTTATCACCGCATCTCCTAACATGCGTGCACCCGACGACTGTAAGCCATAGGAACTGATGGAAAAGTTATTACTTCTCGGAAAGCACAAATCCTGTTTTCTTTCCAAGCAGCTGTTTGTGCAATGGTTACCAGACCACATCCGGGTCTCTTCAACGAAATCTACAGGCTCACAAGTTGTCCATGGCAGTCAAAAGTCATCCTTCCGATTCCACCTACCACAAGCTCTCAGTATGTTGTAGCAGTGTGTTGTGATCATGAAATCACCTGCCGAACTGACATTATAGCCACTTCCTGTGTGCAGTGTGAAATATTTCTTTCTTTTCCTATTCAGATCCCTCTTCACTCTTTAAACTATCTGGGGAGTGTCATCGGGAAGATGTATATCCGTCAGCATTGTCAAATATATAGGCTGGATGCTGTGTGAAAGGTGTTTTTTTTTTTTTTTTTCACTTTTCATTTTCAGAGCTATCTACAATTTGCTATGTGAATTAGTAAATGTCTATACATTATTAGAGCTACCTGTAAGATGCCTTGAGAAAGATTTAGATCCCAGTTCCCTATCAGAAATATCTGTAAGGTCCCACGTGAAATATTTATTTCACTGTTCATTGCTAGGGCTAATGGGGGGAGTACCATCTCAAAAATATAACTCTTTATTCACTCTTAGAACTACCTTCAGGATGCCATATAGAAAATCTAGTTCCCAGACCACTGTTAGAGCAATGTACATGATGAGTTTAGAGGATTTTTGTTCCTCTTTAGTGTAAGAGCTATCTTCAATGTGCCTTGTGGAACATGTGATTCTCTTTCTGTCTTTCAGCTGTCTGCAGGATGTGATATAGAAGATGTAGATAACTGTTCTTTGATAGAGAAATCGACGCGATGCCATTCAGACAATTTATTTTTTTGTTTTTTTTGCGCGATCTATATACAAGGTGTCATTTAGACGATATTTTTTTTTTTTTTTTGCTTTTCATTGTTAGAGCTATATGGTGTGTACCATATAGGACATTTATTTCTCCTTTTTACTCTGTAAGCTATCTGCTATGCGCTATTTGGAAGATGTGATTCATTCGATATTGTAAGTGCAATTGACAATGTGTTATGTAGAATATGCATAACCCGGCCCTGTTTATTGATAGAGTTATCTGCTAGGTGCCATGTGGATGATTTTTTTCCCTGTTAAATTTTTAATCTACAGGATACTATATGGAAGTGGGTTTTTTTTCCCCACTGTTCACTGCCCGAACTATTTGCAAGGTGCGACATGAAAGATGCAGTGACCTGTTGATTATTGAAACTAACAGCAGAGTTCCATGTTGAAGATGTAAACCCCTGTTCATTGTTAAAGCTATCAGCAGGATGGTATGTTGAAGTGTTATGTATCACTATTCAGTGCTATAGCTTAATGCTCGGCGCTTTGTTGAAGATGTAAACCCCTGTTCATTGTTAAAGCTTTCAGCAGGATGGTGTGTTTAAGTGTTATGTACCACTGTTCACTGCTATAGCTCTATGCACGGCGCCATTTGGAAGATGCAGTTCCCTGTTTGATGTAATAGATATCTTCAGGATGCCGTGTAACAGCCTCTTCACTGTTAGAACACGGTGTCATTTAAACTATATTTTTCATGTCTAGTATTAGAGCTATCTGCAGTGTGCAGAAATTGTTCACCGCTCTTCCTTTTAATGGCTTTTGGCAAGGTGCCCTATGGTATGTATTTGCATTTTTTTTTGTAAAGCCATCAGCATAGAGTCCTGTGGGAGATACAGTTCCCTGATCTTTACTAGAGCTATCAGACGGGTGCCATGAGGAAGATGTCATTCCCTATCTACTCTAAGAGTTATCTGCAGGGTACCATGTAGAAGATATAATTTCCTTGTTCATTGTTAGAGCAATCTGCAAGTTACCATTGACACAAACTATTTTCTTTTTAAGCGAAATATTTTCATATTCAGTGCTAACTGCAACATAGTACTCCATGTTCACTCTTTTTCATCAAGCTGAAAGATGTGGTCCGGTGTTTACAGGTGAAACTGTCTCTAGGGTGCCATGTGCAAGATGTGGTCCGGTGTTTACAGGTGAAACTGTCTCTGGAGTGCCACGGGCAAGATGTGGTCCTGTGTTTACAGGTGAAACTGTTTCTAGGGTGCCATGTGCAAGATGTGGTCCGGTGTTTACAAGTGAAACTGTCTCTGGAGTGCCACGGGCAAGATGTGGTCCGGTGTTTACAGGTTAGACTGTCTCTAGAGTGCCATGTGTAAGATGTGGTTCGGTGTTTAAAGGTTAGACTGTCTCTAGAGTGCCACGTGTAAGATGTGGTTCGGTGCTTACAGATGGAACTGTCTCTAGAGTGTCATGTGTAAGATGTGGTTCGGTGTTTACAGGTTAGACTGTCTCTAGAGTGCCACGTGTAAGATGTGGTTCGGTGCTTACAGATGGAACTGTCTCTAGAGTGTCATGTGTAAGATGTGGTTCGGTGTTTATAGGTTAGACTGTCTCTAGGGTACCTTATGCAAGATTTTTCCTTCTACATTTGGTGTTTGGCTTTTCTCAATATGTCATTATCTAGGGCAAAATTTTCTGTTTACTATTTGAGCTGGCTGTGCGCACGGTACGATGAAAGATAAATGATTTCTTTTTGCAGTGTTAGATTTTTCTGTCGGGTGCCATTTGCAAGTTCTAGTTTCATCTTAGTATAAGGTTGTCTGGAATGTGCCGTGGATTATATGTGGTTCCTAGATTATTGTTAGAGCTTTGGTGAGGGTTCCATGGACAAGGTTTATTTTTCATTTCAGTGTTAGAAATACGCAAAAGATAAATTCCTGTTTTTCTTTTTTTTGTTTGAGCAGACTGAGTGTGCATGGGGCCATAAACAAGATAAGAAACATGATCAGCGAACAGCTTTTTGCAGTTTGGCAGTTCCTAGTTTATTTTATTGGTCTTTGTTAAACCTGTCTTTAAGTTGCTACATGTGTCGTTTCCTGTTTCTCGTATGGGGAAAAGTGGGACACGCGCTTCATCTGAAGTGATACTCTGCTAATATTTCACTTATATATTTTTTTCTATATGGAAGTCTAAGGGTCTTTTGGCTTTATAACTTTATTTTGCACCGATCCATTAAGATGTCCAAAGACTCCCATCGTGTTAATGGGGAGTTTCAAACAGCCGCCTATTTATTTTGATGGACTGAGGATCCTAATATAGAGGTATTTTAATTAGTCGTTTGCCTCAGTCCCATTATAGTCATTTAAATGAAATTCAGTAGGTCACCAGCATACCTTCATTATTTTTGTTTTATTGGGTGGGCGGGACATGTTTTGGTAAAAAAAAAAAACAATTGCGACATACTGATTGGCAGCTCACATCGTCTACTGAGTATGAACACAGTTAACAAATGTCACTAACAGGATGATAATTATAATAATAATAATAATAATAATAATAATAATAATAATAATAATAATAATAATAATAATAATAATAATAATAATAATAATAATAATAATGGTAATAACAATAACAATAATAATAATAATAATAATAACAACAACAACAACAACAACAACAACAACAACAACAACAACAACAACAACAACAGACCAAAATGTTGTGTCTATCCCCAGAGACCGTAACTACGATCAAACCAATCTGTGCATAGCCACTGGCCGCTCACCCAGGATTCGATCAGCCTCGCGTTCCACCATGGCTGCTGTGATAAGTGAGAGCACGGCGTTTGTTCCCATGGACATGTGCGGCACCGTCCCGAACACGACATACGTCAGCACGGAGAAGATGGATGTGTACACACCGGAGATTGGGGTCAGTTGGGCCAGCAGCCCGTACGCCAAACCCTGCAGATGATGGTTGGTCACGTGACCGGAGATGTCAAAAGCGCTCTGATAAGGTTATCATTAGAATCATTTTACCTCCTCATGCACGACTCTAAGTGAGACGTCGGTGCTGTTTAGCGATATTTATAACTATAACTACTAAACGATATTTCCCCTTTACATTTTCCCAAAATTTTGCTACTTTCATTTCCCAAAACAAGTACTTGGAATATTCTAAAATCTGAACATTGGAAGTAAAAGGATGAATGGATGTCTCTCTCACACACATAGGGAAAACAGAGACAGTGTGCTAAAGAGAGAGAGAGAGAGAGAGAGAGAGAGAGAGAGAGAGAGAGAGAGAGAGAGAGAGAGAGAGAGAGAGAGAGAGAGACAGACAGACAGACAGACAGACAGACAGACAGACAGACAGACAGACAGACAGGCAGACAGACGGACAGACAGACATACTGAACCAATAACAGAATTTCACCTTTATTATACTTTTGTAATCCACCCCTCCCCCTCCAATTTTTCCTCCCCAATTGTTCTCAAAGTAGCTGTAGCGTAAGGCCCGATCTGAACTGACCTGTGGTAGGTGAAGACAAGCCACCGATAGTCCGCCAAGAATATCTGGTAGTAAGTCGTCGGAAATGCTGTAATTCTTGATGTAACCCAGAAATGGTATGATTCTAAAGCAGAGAAAGCAGAGCATGATCGACGGTCATAAATCTCTTCCCGTGCCGTAGTAGCTCTTCGGAATTAACTTGCGGTATCTGCTATCTAGCACCTGGCCTATCCGATTAATCATTGTGAGGTGATAGGTTCGAACCTTGAAGATAGATCTGGTATTAATATGCTTTTGAGAGAAGCACTCGACATTATTATTTAATCTCACTCTAGCCAGGTTTGAATGGGCATCACCTTAAACTGGGAGTAAACATCTGCTAGAGATACGCATTTTCACCAAAGCATCAATTATTCTGTACAACGCCACTAAGATTCGGTTAAACTGCTGTTCACCGTTGTCTTGTACGAGAATTTTTATTTTTTTAATTTTAAAGATCAGTGACCAAGTGCTGAAATTACATCAGATGAAACACATTACATTGACAACAGTGATAACGATTGAGACGGCTGGAGAAAGTCAGTTTCTACAGAACAACCAAAGCCATGATATGGTGATTGCATCTCCCAACAAAAAGCCCTACCACATGCCTGGCATCTTCTCTCATGCCTCGCTGGGACTATGGATTTATCAGTGGCATCATGGAGATGCTCCTGTTCCTCTCTGTTACTGGATCAGTTTTACTGTCTTGACAGGAAATGACGTGAATTTCATGGCCAGACGGAAGATAATAATCATGTTTTGTAGATTGATATACTTCGTCATTTAGACCACAATGTCTATCATGTATCATCTTTTTGCCTGAAAGTCGCCGACGCTGGGCAGCGCTCATAGGATCAACGAAACCGGTTCATGGCTCAGATTGATTAAATCCTTGTAAGAGTAATGGCAGGAGTTTTAACAAGCGACCACCAAGCCTTTGCCTCTGATGGTCTCCGCATGAGGAAAAAAAATTCGTAACCAAAATCCTCATTCACTTGTCTAGAGCCTTATGGTAAGTAATTGAAATCGGTCACACAGACAGTGAAAGTTAGCTTCAGAGATTAAGTCTTTAAAGATTAATAAAGTAATCGCATTTAACAAGACTTTACATCAGGCAGACAAAAAAACAACCAATGAAAATAAATAGAAGAGAGCTAAGCTAACACGGTAAGACATTAAGCCGAAGAAAAAATCGACTATATGAGTAGACTTTAGAGAAAGCTGTGCCTAAATTAAATTAGTCCCAGTGCGAAATAGTTTTCTTTCTTTTTCTTCTTGTTCTATTTGTTGATATCAAAAGGGTGACACGGCGCCAAGAAAGGCTTTAGCAGGGATCATAATAAATTTTTATGAAGAGGTCAAAGGCTAGAAGTGAAACTCACCGCTCCATACTCGGACATTGCCAGTCGCTGGAGTCGCTCTGGTCGTCTATGACGTGGAGGTAGACCTTCTCGATTTCGTCATACGTGTAAGCTGCCCGTTTGATCCTGATCACAGTGTGTTCGACTTCCTCGTCCAGCTTGAAACTGTGGACAGGATCGGGATACTGCCTCATTGGCTGCTCCATCTTACACGGCTACAAGTCTACCATGATGTGCAGAGTTACAGATATATTTACAATTAAGCGATCCGCATACCTATACCAAAATAATTTGCTTCACATCCACCGACTGTTTCATGTGACATGGATGAGGGCAAAAGAGATATTTGCAGGAATCTGAATTCCTAGAAGTTGCTGTTACGTTATGCTTTTTGGTACAATCAGCACGGCTAAGGTTAGATCCCGTGATTTGGTCGAGGTGTTCCGGTAATAGAGGTAGATTTTGATTCATGGATTTTTTTTTTTTTATATTTGTATTGAAAGAAGATTACGTTTATTTCTTATTTATTGATAATTGGCTATCGCACCATATTTAATTCTAACGCCAAACAGCAGAGTCGATGTAAGGCCCAGAGCTTCTCGTTTACCTGAGGGACCGTTGTAATCTCTGCTTGGGTTCGCTAGAAGAGCTCGGCCCCGTGCTGACCTGGACTTCTGACGAGTCGACTGGGTGAGAGAAAGAAACGGGTGGCTTCGCCAAGGCGTGCAGGGCAGCCATGCCACTACTGGCATTGTCCAGACTGTTAAACGCCGGGGACATGAGGGTCTCCACCGAGCCAACGCTGCTGGTTTCAGAGTTAGAATCTATAGATTTGTTCGGATCGTTTCGTTTCATGCTTCACTTCCCAACAACTGTTTTAAAAAACAAAAGTTTACCGTCAGAGGTGCCACCAAGGCTTAAGAACCACTATAGACTTCACAAACATATTTGTTGCATTCAATAGGCTGCAACAGCAGTTGATACGTAGATGGATCACTGGAAGGGCCATTACACTTTGAGGAAATTGCTTCAGAGCACTGCTTAAGAATAACCCTTTTAATCAAAAAAATAATCACTCCCATTAAATCCCTCCGTTGTTTACCTTTCAATGCAATATGTTTTCTAGCAATAGCTCGCACTTTTTTCATGCATGAATTTTAATCTCAATTGCTCAATTGTTAAATACTATTTTTGCCATTTAATTGTGTCAGTTTATTAAATGCAGGAAGCATAAAACATGATTCAAAGGTTTTGAAAATATGTTGTTTTTTTAATTATTCTTATTCTGTGCACAAGTTATAAGCTGAAGCCCATATTATCGCTGTGGTCAAGTTAAAACTTCTCGTCACTATTTTTCCTATTTATTATATTTGATTGGGATTTTTTTTTCTTAATTAAAAAATGGTAAAGAAAAATATAGAGAAAAACAAATGTTAATAATGACTTTTGTTTTTGTTAAGTTTGCATTTCTTCAATCTAGTTGTTTTCCCCCACTGTTCATTTGAACGGGCAATTATGCTTATGTAACATGTAAGGCCCATTATCAGAACATAATCCCCTTCTTTTAGGAAGAATTTAAACTTGTTCTTTTGAGAGTAGATCTTTTCACATCTTGATCCAGATCTCATACATTCAAACGCAACGTAAAATGTTCAAAAGACAACGTTCAGATCTAGTCCAGATTTTAGATCTTGAGAAACATAACATGACTTTTATTCTGGTGGTTTTAGATCTAGATTTAACTTCTCCATGTTACTTAGCTTCGATATAACTGTTTTGAAAGCAATTCATCCTGACCGGGGCAAGAAAAGTCGTCTGCAATATCTAGATCTAAATTTTCTATATTCTAGTGCTTGGTCTTGAATGAGCTCTGGGTGAGAGAAAGAAACAGCTGACTTCTTTCAAACTGGGGTGTGACAACTAAAACATTACATGACTTCGCCTTTTTATCAATTTTACTTTTTTTTCGGATGATGCTTATCTCTTAAGGTATGTCATACGGGTATTTTGTTGGGATGGTGGTGCGTAAAACTCTTTACTTCTTCTTTGCACAGCTATTGTGTTTTGCAAATATAGGTTACCTCTCTGCCGAGAACAAACAACACTGCCTAATGACTTTTGTTATGTTCGGTCTTGTCTGTCGGTCCAGTGAAGGCTTTGAGCTCTATAAGGGCTGGACTAAGTCTCTTGTCTTCATAATTATTTTACTTTACTGTTAGTGCCGGGTGAGAAAAGACTTAAAGTTCCGCTGTTGAACTTTATGCATTGACTGTTTAAAGATGGATTCATATTCAATATCTAACTGGTCACTTCGACACAGGAGTTGCTGACATCTTTTTATAAAAGCTAAATATCAGCGTCCATTTGACTCAAGCCACATGAGTGACGATCTTGATAAGTCACATAAGATAGATGTCCATCTTGACCCGAGCCACATATGGAAGTCCATCTGGACACGAACCTTATTTGGGTATCCATCTTGACAAGAGTCCCATAATATGGATGTCAATCTTGACCCGAGCCACATAATTCTATGGATGTCAATCTTGATAGAACCCACATAAGGATGTCAATCTAGACACATGCCACATTTGGGTATTCATCTTGACTTAGAGTCACATATAATAAGTATTTATATTTATATGGGTCACATTTGAGTGTTCATCTTGACGGGAGCCATGGGTGTCCGTCTTGATATGCGCCTCATATGGTGTCCATCTTGGCATGTACCATACGACACAAGCTATGGACGATTCCGGTGAAGAAGGGGCATAACCCCAATTCACTCCTGAGTTGACACTATGACATATGAGGGGAAAATAAAACATGAAATTAAAACATTCTTATCATGCAGGCTATTCAGATATCATAAACTTAGCACGTTAGTTTCCAGCATAGTCGTCCCTATTTAAGAGAGTTTTCAAAATGGTTATAACAGTGTTGCAAGGTGTAAATCATTAACCGAGCATACATTAAGGGATAAATAGGCGGAAGTATAAAGTACGTCATCAAAGAGAGGTGAAACTTTTTTTCGAAGTTTCCTTTTTTTTTTTTTATTTGCTTTTTCAAAGCATATCGACATCGAAGCAATATTGTGGAAGGATTTTGATGCTGCAAGCTAGCAAGTAAGACATGTATGTACAAGAGTAAGGGTTCGATGACGGTCCTTATAAAATGCTCCTATCTTTCCTTTTTTTTTTTTTATAAATTTTTGTCCTTATTCATATCAGTCTTATTAGGTCTAGGACTGTGACTGCATCCTTTAATGAAAAAAAAATATAATTCTATCTTACTTTATGGTACATAAGAAATAACAAACAATTATAATTGGAAGATGGTTATATCTTTAGTTTCGACGGATTCGATCCTATATTTTTTTCATCATAATAATGTTTATTTTAAGAAATTATATCAACAATTTGAAAAAAAAATAAAAAAATATACACCAATGTGACTCAGGCACCAGCATTACAACCCATTAAAGTGTTTATTTTACTCCTGCAGAATTTCGGTTTATACTGTTTCTTCTCCCACACCACCGACCCGTCCCATGTGGGTGCACGACTGGTTGAAAACTTTCACCGCAGTCTCATTGAAGACATCAAGGGAAGACACATCATCAAGCGAAGTTTTACATCTCCTAAACTTCCGAAGAAATCGCGCGGGGTGGAAGAATTCGCCACTGCCATATCCTCTGATCTTCTCCCGCCGTGTGCCTATGTTGTTTTGCCTTTAGCTAGGTACCCGTTCTCATCCTGAGCAGTACTTGTGGTAAACGCGTCGCTGAAAAGTGCTTACATTTATGTACTTAAACAAACAAAAAACGAAATAAAGATTAAGAAAGATTATGTTGTTCTTTGAAACGTTTCAAGGGGCTTAATCTTAAAAAAAAAATGAGATAATTAGACTTTTTCGAGGATTACTTTCCATTTAAGTACATGTATCTATATTTAATTTTAACTCAGCGGAAAATGAGGACCTACTAACCAAGCATTTTCTAGACCACCTAGGAACGTCAAATTTGCATAAAGTTGTAAATTGCCCTAAAAATTAGAGTGGTAATACCGTTGTTCACCAAAATAGTATTTTTTGGAAAATTAAACTAAGGCAAAAATGTGATTATTATGTTCTCAAAAGAAAAAAAGGGGAATGTGCGAACTACAACTACCTGTAAGCATAGTTTGACAGAGATGGCAAGAAATACCTTACAATGTAGGCGGCAGATC
>JAWDGP010005588.1:157500-317500 GCA_033675545.1 Elysia crispata
TTTATATATATATAAATACCAGACTGTGATTTTGTACCAAGTTGTAATTTGTATATTTTGTTAATCTAGATCTCTAGATCTAGATTTAACATTTTTTAAAAATGAAAATGTCCGCTGACCATAGGTCATTTGAAGAAAACATAGGCCTAAATATGAGGGATGATGACTTTGGTGAAGATCAGATTTTCAGCCTTTTTCCAGATATATGGTCCCAGTTTAAAGCTATGAATAATAGCTATAATATAATTAATTTTATACTTCCTGTCCAACGAAAGTGTCTCTTGCGCTGTTTTTTTTTTATTTCTCTCTCTCTCTCTCTATCTATCTCTCTATCTATCTATCTCTTCTTCCTCTCTCACACTGTCTCATCTCTCTATCTATCTATCCCTTCTTTCTTCTCTCACACTGTCTCATCTCTCTCTCTCTCTATCTATCTATCTCTTCCTTTCCCTGTCTCACACTGTCTCATATCTCTCCTCTCTCTCTCTCTCTCTCTCTCTCTCTATCTATCTATCTATCTATCTATCTCTTCCTTTCCCTGTCTCACACTGTCTCATCTCATCTCTCTGTCTCTCTCTCTCTCTCTATCTATCCATCTATCTATCTCTTCTTTCTTCTCTCACACTGTCTCATATCTCTCCTCTCTCTCTCTCTATCTATCTCTTCCTTTCCCTGTCTCACACTGTCTCATCTCTCTCTCTCTCTATCTATCTATCTATCTCTTCCTTTCCCTGTCTCACACTGTCTCATCTCTCTCTCTCTCTCTCTCTCTCTCTCTCTCTCTATCTATCTATCTATCTCTTCCTTTCCCTGTCTCACACTGTCTCATCTCTCTCTCTCTCTCTCTCTCTCTCTCTCTCTCTCTCTCTTTCTCTCGTTCTCTCACGCTGTAAGTTTGTCCTAATTTTCTTTTTCTCATATATTTTTACTGTTTGTTTTTCGCTGTCCTCTCCTTCAACACCTCCCTCTGCCCTCTTTCTTTGAAATTAATTTTCTTATTCATATTCAGCAACCCTAATATCTTTCCTAAGTCTTCACATAGTAGTTCAACCCATACTTCGATCTGTCGCTCCCACTCAGTGTGCGTGGATTTACTAGTACTACTCAAATCTAGAGCTTGCAATCTTTATTGGTGTGCTGGGTGATTATCGATCATCCGATATATCTCACCCACTGTAATAGGAAGTTATGGAGCGTGTAACATACCGAATATGTCAAATACTCGTGAACTCTTATCGAGAACCTGGCAACGCATCGCGTCACGTTACAGTATCAGACTATCAGTTGTGATAAATGTCAAGCGAACAGTCGTGCCTTACACTCAAGCCCCTATAATCTAAAGAACTGAAAGAAGTTCGTTTCGACACAGGTCAAATAACAATAGACTACAATCTCAATATAGACCCGAGAAACTGTATTATTATTGGAAAACGCTGTTGTAGTGAAGACCAGTGAGGAATTTTCCTATTATATTTGGGTTAATAAAAAAAAAAACATAGTCACATCTTGTCACAGATCAGAGCGCTTCATTGAAGAAACAACAGGTTTATTTATTGATAGATGTCTTACTTTTTCCTCTCATCGTTGTCAAAATTGCCAGTTCTACGTGAGCAAGTGTCACGATCAATGCGCTAAAACTGGTTGTGAGTAATAACTGAAGTGTGCGCCTTAAGTTGTCTCGCGGGTGATAGAATAGGTAGAGCTTTATTATTTTTCTTCTTCCATCCTCTGCGTGGTTCTGTAAAACCCCAGTAATGTTTGCATAATAAGCTGCAATCGCTGTGAAGAAGTTGCGGCATGTTTCTCGAGCTCCGCATAAAAAAAAAGAAAGGAAAAAAATTACATTGCGCGTTCATTGTTGGCGCGGCGTGGTGCGATGCGCGCCAGGTCTTGGTTGTGTCAACATAACCGGGCCGCGAGGGGGCGGTGTGAAGCCGGTGTCCTGTTGTTCTACCACTTTGATGCTATTGTCAACAATCAGCCCATTATTGTTTACTCAAGACGTTACGCCTTTTGTGTTGTTATTATTTAGTCATTTTACTGAGTCTATTTGAAACTAACCGGGTCATGCTTAAGGAGGACACCATGAAGACAATGTATGAGCATTTTCTTTGTTGCAGGACGCAGCATGAGGCATGCATCCCGTGAATCGTTTATTGCTCAAAGTGATTACTCGTACATGTTGTTGGTTGTCTGATACAACCTGCCCATACAAAATTTCGGACCCACTAGATTTGTTTTGTTTTGTTTTGTATAATCTTGTCCTCGCTTTGAGATTGGCCTTCTTTTCTGATTGTTTTATCCCAACATCCTCCACTTATCTATGTGCCTGTTTGTCTACCTATCTATCTATCTATTCTCAGCAAACGCTAGAAGTGTTGTTGATTAGTGCGAGCACACCCAATCAGTAGTTGCTAAATAATCCAGACATCTAGGAGAAACCAATCTAGAAACCGCCACTGCAGGAAATCAGTCTGCTACCCCGCGTCTCGGTCTTGAGTCCTGGGTGTAACCAGTAATTGTGTACACTCTCTAGTGTAACTCGTAGCGTGATATAGACTCTATGCGACAGGACTTTCCTTGATGGCACACCATGGAAGTGCATTGCGGAAGTCTAATCTACCAAACCCAAGTCTGAATATAACTGTAACGAGAACGCTTGGCTTAAGACAGCTGAAAGCCCTTTTTTCTCTATCCTCCCTCTACGTATCACTCTGAGGGCTTTTATTAGAAATAGAACCTTTTTTACACGAGCTTTTTTTAAATTGAGAAGATAAAAAAACGATGGAAGGAGGCAGTCCAGTTTTCCTTACAGGCGTCCTCAGAAAGTTAAAAGGAAGCAAAACCACCCAGTGAACTAAAACGAAGCCCTTTAACTCGGGTGACTTTTCATGGGGGGAACGTTTTAATGGATTTTTTAAAACTTTATTTCCTTTATGAATCGGAGACCTTGCTGAAGCGTAACCAGTGGCGAGTGTTAGGTTGGGGTGGCACTTGCTGTGTCGTGCACCAGATTAGCTGGATCAGCAACCAGCACTCGGCTATCAGTATCAGCAGGCTGCTGAGCCCAGGTTACACAGTGCCGGCTTGTCACACCTGCTGATCAGCGCGCCGATCCTCCTGGACTGGTCACACAACTGAGCCAGTACCTGAGGCCAGAATCGCGAAAACTAACAGTTACTTAATTCTACTTTATCTTCAGGCGTGACCATAAGGAAGCGGGAGGCTCGACTGGCTCAGGCCTTGTTTGCAGACCCTTTCCGCTGATGCTGATTTAGACCGTTCGCTCATTTGCTCTTGATCGCCATGGCTGCCGCAATAAGGCTTGAATAAAAATTAATATCTTGTTTGGAAAGGCTACAACGTGTACCCGTAAGAAAGCTGTGTCAGTGTCCTGATAGCTTTGGTGCTGGTCGGTCATATCCGAGCTTGGAAGGTGAAACTGTTGAAAGTTATCCATGCAGACTTGCCAGGCACCTGTTGGAGAGGCATGGCAAAATGTTTGATGGGAAAGAAATAGGATAGGACCCATCAGAGACACCTGTGACCCTCCTGCTTCCTTAGCCTGAAAGTGAAAATAGCCTTGCTGCTCAAGGCTGGTGAAATGGTTTGATTTGAAGAAAAATGTTTCGTCAGAATACATGAAAACCGGGCACCATATTACCCCTAATCGACTCTGACGGTGAAATGGGAGGAGGGAATCAAAGAAATTTAAACTAAACAGAACTGTGCACCTTACTCCAAATAGCATTTTTTTTTTCTTTGGGGCGGGGGGCGCGTATTTGCTCCCCTTTCTGTAAGAAATTCTGGCAGGAATCCTTGATTTCTTAGACTGCCTAAGCCGCAGCTGAGCTACTTTTAGTTTTATCTGTTTGCACCCACGAGAACCCAAGCGTTCGATCTGTGACTGTGCAGATCGATCTACGTGCTGTATAGGACCTTGTGTATAGCTAGCTGTGTGTCTGAGTGGGTGTATGTATTCTATGAGTGTTGGGGATCCTCCAACACCCCCATCCCCCCTTTTCTACAGTTTGCACTTGATCAGTTTTATGACACAAAACCGCTTACTTAGCTGCTTACCAACTCAAGCACCAGGTTTTAAATCGCTAGAGGCAGCGATATCTCTAAAACTTTACAACCACTGAAGTTTTCCCAATGCTTTATTTGAAGAGTTCATGTAATAAATTACATGTGTAACTTTCAGACTCCTAGTCCTATGCCAAGGAGAAATTCTAAATCTTTCTTTTTCGACGAGTTGTTCGTGGGAGTTTAAAAATATATTAAAATGTTTTGCCGCTATGTGTGATAACATTTTTTTTTAATAATTGAATATTATTAGCAGTTTTCTCTTTTTTTTTTTTATTAGCAATGTCCTAAGAGGCACTTAATTTATTTATTTATTTATTTATTTGATAGGAAACATGAGTTAACTGCATATGAAACTCATGTCAGTTGGAAGACAAAGTTGCAACCGAAATATTGTGGGCCAATGTTAACCCTAAAGTTTTCGATGCAATAACCTTTTGGGTTTCACATATATCTGTAATTTAATTTATCGTAGAAAGAAGTAGGGCTTTAAAACTGGTTGGCAACAGCAATTTGGTTCAAAAGAATTTGGTCTAGCAGTAGCAGTTTCATTTGCACTGCTATAATATGAAAGTACAAGTGTGTGTGTGTGGGGGGGGGGAGGATGCGACACACTTCCGAGTTGCTTAAATGAGGAGGACACTTTGAACAGACATACACGCACTTGCTGCTTCAGATCTTCCTCTCCTTGCTCCGGGTGAAGGTAAAATTTATACACTGCTACAGGTGACTGTTTACACTTGTCCTAACCAGGGACTTGGCATTTCACATCCTGCCTTCCCTCAATTCTTTTTTTTTTCACTTCTTTTAGCGTGTCGGTGTCCTTGTCTTAAGGCGCTGAGGAAGATGGAGGACGTCAAACAGTTCAGAACGAAGTTGTGTTAACTTTAACGGGTATAGAATATTTTTACGTTCCTTTGGATATTTTTGGGAGGAATCGCTTTATACGTAGCTTTGAGTATTTTCCAAAGAAATCTCATTCTTAGCGGGGCTATGCCTTTTCTCGTGTCCCTTATGGAATCTTATCTAACGTTATAAAAGTTCCTAAAAAAGAAGCCAGAAGCCTTGGGCGTCTGGGAAAAAAAATATTGCACGTCTACTTCATTATCATGTATTTTCGTGTCGCGTTACGTTATTTAGCCCGCCTGATATCGTGTTTAAATACGGCGCGTCTTTCCCCGATACAATGGACTGGAATAGATCTAATTCGTTTTGCAGAGGATATGAAGCTCTCCAGATTTTTTTTATTAATTCATTTTTAACATTCGGGGTTTATGGCTGAAGCGCTTGTCAATTCAGGCTTTATGTGTCGAAAGTCTCATTCTCCGTTCCTACCCTCTCCTATTTTTTTTTTTTTTATTTGTCTATCTGTATCTCCCTCGCTCTGAATCTCTGTATTTTTATGTTATCTGTCACTCCCTCGCTCTGAGTCTCAGTATTTTTATGTCTCTTTGTCTCTGTATCTCTCTCTTTTTTTTTTTTGTTCTTATCTTTTTCTCTCTCAAATTTCATTCTTTATGAATGCTATGGATACAACTGTCTATTTCTCTGACTGCCTGTCTGTTTCTCAGTCTCTGTCTGTGTGTGTGTGTGCCTCTCTCTCTCTCTCTCTCTCTCTCTCTCTCTCTCTCTCTCTCTCTCTCTCTCTCAAAGAAGAAGAAGAAAACTTCCTTTCTTTTAACCATATTTGAATCCATTTGGTGCCAGCCGTGAATTTGACAATTTTTTTTTTGCCAAGATTTCTCTTGTCGTGACATTGGCCCCACTCCAAAATGGCATCTTGCTTTTCCTAACCTCATTAAACTCCGGACAAATATATAGAACTTGGGACAAATTTTCACTTTTATTCATAACCATAGGGCAGAGAGTTCATACAACATGGACCTTAGAGTTGGAATTATTTTCATTTGTTTTCAATACAAGAACTGTAGATTATTCCAACTAAATCGGATGACCGTTGAATTACGAGTATTTTCGAGACCTGATATACACAAAAGAACAAAACAACAAGATGACTAATAATGATGTTTATTTCTTCGCAAAAAGTTCAGCTTAGGCAATTCAGTAACTGAGCCTCATTTCTCTCGGCTAGATCTAGACTGTTCTCCGGTGTGTGGCATGTGTTCTCCGCAGATGGCGAACTGCCAGGAGATAAAGTTTCACTCGGCGTCTTTAGTCCTTGAAGATATCGACAGCTGAGGTCCGCATTAATACGGAGCGGAGACACGTCAGGGTTATCACAAGCAGAATGTGGAAATGTATTTTATTTACTGCTGTGGGCACTATAAACCCGATAAAGAGAGATTATTAGCTGAGCCTGTTAAAGGGGGAGAACTGGTGTGATATCAGTGCTTGTTCGAAACTTGCTGAAGGCCAGAGACGCAAGGCCTTATGGGTTTATCTATCCTCTACTGATCCGGCCGAACTGTTGTAATAAGGTGGGAGTAAATATCTTGTATTTTATGGGAAAAACGGTGCCTCTTTAACACAAGAGAGGTCTTTCGTCTTTGCGAAAATTCAAAAGAAGGTCTAGGTTAGGACGAACCATTTCTTGTCTCACCTCACTCCCCCTCTTTTCTTTTCTATCTAGACTTCTTTGTCTGCTTACAAGATTCCTGGGGAAACTTAGAGGCCGTTAAACTTCTCCGAGTTTGCTATCGGACATTAAGAGTTAGATTGTTCTTAGTCTCCATGCACGTTCTATAGATAATCCAGCACTTTATAGAAAACATTAAAAATTTAAACGGATTCGTAATGATATTTGGAGTTTGAATCGTGGCGGTTTTAGAATTTTCTTATTTACATTACTCTACTTCTTAGATTACTATCAGGAGGATATTTTTTATTGAACACACCCACAAGGTCTGCGGCTATAGCTGACGTTGTAAGATTGTTTTTGAGTAATGTTACATGAAATGACGATAGTCCAGCGGTACGTCTTGGTCTAATGCCATACCTGAAACCTGGCGTTGACCAGTTGCTGACAACATCAATCGATATGTATGTTGTGGTACAGTTCAGCTCTACACTCACTTGTGTCGATTCGATGCTTTCTCTGATCATTTACGCAAAACCAGTACAGCGCGGCAGTTTTGCATTTGAAAATCAAGTACATGTATTTTGAAAACTGTATCCCCATGATAATGCTGATCTTTTCTTTTTTTTTTCTTTTTTTTTTTCATTCCACGAGTGGATTGGTCTGACACGCTAACTCCACAGGTGCGTGTGCAGTGGTTATCTGCCCTTCCGTTTTAAAGCTATCACTTGCAACAGTGATAAAGCTCTCTCTCTCTCTCTCTCTCTCTCTCTCTCTCTCTCTCTCTCTCTCTCTCTCTCTCTCTCTCTCTCTCTCTCTCTCTCTCTCTCTCTCTCTCTCTCTCTCTCTCTCTCTCTCTCTTTCTCTCTCTCTGCCTCTCTGCGCTGCATGTCTTGGGTCAAGGCCAATCTTCACCACCCTGTGACAATGGTAGTATTTTTTTTTTCTTTTCTTCATGAAAGATAACCTGACTGGAATGAAAGAAGTCAATAAATTCTGTTGAAACATGAAAAAAAAACTGTTCAAGTAAATTGGTAAATTGGTAAAAAATTGGTCGATTTGACGACCGACTCTGGCACGGAAAAACCAGTAAGTCGTTCAAAAATTGCCCATGCATGCATATTTTAAATGTTTTGAAAATTTTTACCCATCATGGAGGTTGCTGCTTGATTTCTACAAACATGTATTGTTTTCAAACAAAGCGGGAGAAAATTATGAAAATAATTCATGGTACAAACCCCTCTAGCTCTTAAGCACCTTTTTTTGCGCATGTTTAAATTTTGCTTCAGTGCTGAATGGCAGGAATCACTTGCTTTCTGTTTGCCATGATAACTTGTTTACTGTAACTTAATATGTGAGACTGTTGATTTGTGCTGCTAGAGGTAGAGATAAGTGAGACCCAGGCGAGTTGCACGCAGCTAGCTCTGCTTGTTGGCTGTGGGCCAGCGATGCTGTCTTGTGGTATCACACTGGTTGTCTCCATCCAGCTTGCGGCATTAAAGTGATTACGTGCTCTTGTCTTCTCTCCGTTTACAAAATTTCTTTGTCTTAGATTTAATGTAACATGCGGGTGAAGTAATTATCACTCCTAAGTCAGAACACGCTGACCTGATATCGCGGTGTGACCTTGTAGACTACGTCACTCGGACAGACTGTGGACAGGCTGTTGTTAGCAGTCGCTCACTTGAATCGACTGACTAGCTAACACTACCGATGATTTTATAAACCAATACTGCAATTTAAAGATAGTTCATGTTTTGCAATAGCTTGCTCTGATTACCGGGAGGCTAAGTAACGAAATCGGTCTTAAATAATGATATCTGGCAGTCTCTTTGTTCACGAGGCAGTCTCTACAGACTCGAGTCCGACTATATCGTTACATTTTACATTACTTCTTAAATATATATTACTCTTACCGTCACGTATAAGACTATATTAAGGATTAAAAATAGACTTTGACTTATTCTCTCTTTATTTTTGTCTTTGTTTGTCTCCTCTCTCTCTCTCTCTCTCTCTCTCTCTCTCTCTCTCTCTCTCTCTCTCTCTCTCTGTGTGTGTCTCTGTCTCTCTGTCTCTCTCTCTCTCTCTCTCTCTCTCTCTCTCTCTCCCCCCCCCCCCCCCTATCTATCTTTCTACCTCCCTCACTCAGTCTGGTTATCTCCAGTTGTGCTGTTTACCACAGATGATCGAGTAGGACTAGGAGTGCAATCTCGGTCACTTCGATGAGCGCACCCTTTCCTCTTGGCTGTAAATCTGTGTAAGGTTATTCAGAATTATGGTTACTTTACACCTTGGTTTGCAATACTTCTGTCAGCATCATACATCTTCTCTCACTATCATCAACTAACCTCCTCATATGCGCATGTGTAAGCTATAGAGCAGACCACCATCCGCTTTCCGCACCACATGCTCTCCACACTAGATTCTTAGGGAAAGTTGAGAAACGTATTTAAAACTAATTAGAAAGTTTCACACATTTTGAAGCATCGCTTTTAATTGAGCTCTGACCCTGAATCTAGCCTTTTTGTGCAGAAGTTATTGAAGAATGGCTCAAAGCTTGACCATCAAAAATAAAACTAACACGATATTTGCTCCACATTGCATTGGAGCCCAACGACTTGCTTTTTTCAAAGCTCATCTCTACGTTTGTTTAAACACAGAAAATGTTACAGACTTTTAGACGAGTGGAATTGAATTAAAGATGAACTATGTAGAGCATGTCATTCATGCATAAAAGTTACAAAAGCCTTTGATCTTCAATATAGCAAAACTGTGTGGCGGTATATTGAGATTGACGTGGCACCAGGCCCGACATCTTTTGGTAACCAGTATGTTCTTTATTACATTAGTGAGTTAAAGTTATGTTCGTGGCACCAATTATCACCAGGACTACCAGAATCACTGAAGCTTGAGGCGATTGCTTGTTACTCCTTGTGTCAGACATGGTGTCAAATGGATTAGAAAACTAACATTGTGTTGGAGGAGAGAAAAAGAGAGACACAGAGAGAGACACACACACAGACAGACAGACAATGAGACCTGTAGACAGGCAGGCATAAACACATGCACATGTATATAAACGTAGGAAATGAGGTAAAGGAAGCGAGAATATGGTGCATAGAGTGGGCACCCATCTAGAGAAGAGAATTTGACCTAATTTTATCCAGGCCCAAGCGGGTCTCTAATTCTTCACTCTTGCCTTTACCGGTTCGAGCTAAGAGGATCTGCAATGCTCATCGCGAACCTTTTGAAAACATGAACCGAAAATTGTTTACGTAGCAGTCGAAGTTTTGGAATAATTTTCTGCTCCACGGTTGTACATTGTCCATTCATGTAGCTCCTCGCTGCTCCAGCCCAGCAGCGCCGGCAGTCTGCCCAGTAGAGCGTGACAATTGACACACATCGCGATGTTGTTCTAGTCAGACCTGGAGGAGGAGGCCGAGGATAGAGACCTGGTGGCCGGCACCGTCCGGCTGTATCGTGTCCTCATCTGTCTGTCAATGGGTCAACTGTGACGACAGTAACACCAGCCAGGGTCAGCTTACATCTGCTCTGTGATTGATTTCTGGGGTTGAGGTCCAAGGCATTCCAATTAAGCTGGCTTTCTCGTCTGTCAGCTGCAGAATCGTGACCTGAAACATGGTTCCATTTTATTCTAAACGTTAAGAGCTGAAGAAAACGTAATTTAAATATGTTCTTACAGTTTTCCCATTCAGCCCAACTTTTTAGGGGAAAGTTTTTTCGTTCTACTCATTTTGATGCAGGATTCATCGAAGCAAATAGACGCTCAAGAATGAATGATGAGGCCTTAATGATGCCTATACAGTATACAGAGAAAAGTTGGGGGTTTTCCCACAATAGTTCCGCTAGAGACAGATAACACGATGTCACGAGCTAAGTATGACCTTACGCACGCGCTGTCCTTGTTTTTTTTAGAAGGAAATAAATCCCAATGTCGCGGTTCACAAAACATCCCAACTTTCTTGATTTTCAAAGAGCTTCCTGCTCATGTTTAAGATGATTATGATTCAAATTAGGAAGTGGCAACTTCAGAAAAGGATGTGAAAAGTTGGACATCCAAATTCATTTTCGTTTGTCTTTGCACAAACTAGGATATAGTTAAAATGAAGTGGGGTTGAGTAAAGTAACTCGTAACTTGAAAGATAGATGTGCACAAACTAGGATATAGTTAAAATAGAGTGGGGTTGAGTAAAGTTACTCGTATATTGAAAGATAGAGGACGATAGTCCCATATCTTACTAATTTAAATACTTAAACTTTATTCAAGCTATTTTAGTTAAAATATATATATATGTAGAAATACCGTTAGGGAATGGAGGTTCCAAGCTAAGGTAGGAATGCTGATCAGCACTAGATTTAAACCCGCTCGCTTGATCCGTGTAGGAGAATGAGATCAAACCCTGCGGAGAACTGGTCTGTCTCCGCAGCCTCTGACACCTGAGCACGGCACGGCTGCTGGGGTGAGGCCTAACTGCTAGTCTAACATCTGTGGGGTCCCAGTGTCGCACGGTCTCTCTCCGCAGCCTCTGACACCCGAGCACGGCACGGCTGCTGGCGTGAGGCCTAACTGCTAGTCTGAACATCTGTAGAGTCCCAGTGTCGCACGGTCTCTCTCCGCAGCCTCTGACCCCCGAGCACGGCACGGCTGCTGGCGTGAGGCCTAACTGCTAGTCTGAACATCTGTAGAGTCCCAGTGTCGCACGGTCTCTCTCCGCAGCCTCTGACCCCCGAGCACGGCACGGCTGCTGGCGTGAGGCCTAACTGCTAGTCTAACATCTGTGGGGTCCCAGTGTCGCACGGTCTCTCTCCGCAGCCTCTGACCCCCGAGCACAGCACGGCTGCTGGCGTGAGGCCTAACTGCTAGTCTGAACATCTGTGGGGTCCAAGTGTCGTACGGTCCTTCCACAAAGTCAACGATGGGAATGTTTTGGACCTCACCTTATAAGCTTTATCTTGTCTAGAGGGCTTTAATAGACGAAGAGTAAGGCTTTTAGTCGATGCATCAGGTCTATAGAACAATCTAATAACGGACCTTGGTTTAACATCCGTGTCACTCTTTGAGACTCAAAACATTTCACAGAGAAAAATCTGATGCTTAAAGAAACATTTGTGTAATTTTTCTTTTTTTTTTTTTTTCAAGTCTACTTGTCTTGGGTCTTCCCGACATGAAACTATCCCTCTTAACATTAATTTATTCTAATCATCATTTTTGTTCCGTGTCACCTTTGAGACGGAAAGCAAAGAAGATTCTGGTTAGAAGGAAAAATTCGTCAAATGATTTTGTTTCAATTATTCTTGTCTCGGGGTCTTCCCGACATTAAAGGTTCATGTTGTGATTTATTTATTTACTACCTTGTCCAAAGGTTGACGTGACTAGAGCTCGTGTCCCGGATGAGTGCTGTACTTGGCATGTAATAATTATGTGCTGCTTGTGTTGTTTTGAAGTGCAAGTTAAACAATTAACCCACTGATAATGAAGCATTAGACTTTATAGAGCTTAGGCCAGGAACAACATGCAGGAGTTTTCCAACGATTCCAGCGTTAGGATGTAACTGTTATCAACTTTGATAACTTAAGTTTATATAGCTTTCGCTCGATTGATATTAGAAGAAAGTATTATATTGGCATTTTGAATATTTGTTAAAACTCTAATTAAACGAGAAAATACGTTAAGCAGTTTGGGGAACATTTATTTAGCTCTTTATTTCAACTTCAGATAGTAGGGCGCGTTAGCTTCAGATGACTCAGACAACTTCGGAATTATTGAAAGGCACTTTAGCTCTGGACAAGGCGTCCAAGACTTGAAAAACTGAAACCAATTCATTTTCCGGCTTGGGACGATCGTATGCTTTTTCTTCAGCTCTCGGATGCGGGTTACATACTGTGTTAAGTCATGGCCCTTGTAATGTTGTGTGTGTGCGTGATGTTTCTTCTTTATGTTTGTGAAGAACGATAGGTTTGACAAATTCGGGACTCTTGACGATGAAGAGAGCAGCAGCATGTTGTCTCTCTGAAGGAGCCTTTCAAATTAGCGCATGCATCTGATGGTTGAGTCTGAGGCGCAGATCCAGAGGAAGATTACTGCAAACGATCGGACAAACCTGTAACACTAACAGGTAAAGACAACTTTGTGTTTGAGGAGGTTTGCGATCTCTGGAGTGGCAGTCAGCCGTGGTTTGCTTGTTTTTCACGGATGTAGGTGTGAGTGTGTGTGTGTGTGTGTGTACTATGCGGGCTCTATAATACAAGCGTGGAAAAAAAAAAAAAAAACAAAGTCCCCTCCTTTTTAAAAGCGACAGAGTTTTAGATCAGAGTGAATGATCATCGTCCTTGTGATGATCATGTCAGCGTCTGACTCTGAGCGCGGCACTTGAAAAGGTCAGGCCGTTGACCTGGCACTGATTACAAGATCTTGAGCTACTGTAAGTGTAACCGAGTCCTACTCTTTGTCACTGATGGTTCACTTAACCACTGCCCCAACACTAACACATGCCTTCCAGGTTGAGCGCCCAGTCAATGTTATCGTCCTCTAATCTTTGCTTACATATTACATCTGTCAATACTGACATTTTCATCCTTTGCGACTGATTTAATTTAAATCAGGTGACCTATATCATACAAAAAATTGACCTCCCTTTCCCCTTACTTGTCAGTATATTATATCTCGTTTGGTCTCTTTTCACTTCACTACATACAGGATGCGCTAATTTTGATCCTGGTTTGCGCATCCTCAGAGCGATTGGACAGCTCATAACTTTTGTTGGCTGTTTCTTGTCCAGCTTCACCCACATGGTGATAAGGTTTGTCAAGTCCGTGTGGTATCCTTGTCGAGGGTCAAAGGAAACTCGTACACAATCTTTGTCTCAACTGGACTTGCCACACTTTCTTGTGGTGAAATTTCCGAGGTTTATGTCAATCTTTATTGAATTACCCTGAAAGAAAACGGTTTTAAATACCGAAAACTTTTGTGCAGAATACCGACAAAGTCTAAGAGATTTCTGTAACCTGTGAAGAGAAAGAGCTTTACCGATTCATCATCAAAGTAGACGTTTCCTCAACTCGGTCTTATATAATAATTGACGTGAATCAATTTTGACAAAATAAAAAAGAGGAAACACAAAAATCACGCGCGTATTTAGAATTAAATCGTCGAGGAGTAAGATATCTCACGGTCACAATATTCCATACAAAATTACACACTTGCAGGGGAACGACACCAAAACTAAATCAATTCTCAAGTGACACGACTTTTTTTGAAGCTTGTTATAAAGAGCTCGACATTGATTGATGTTCCGTATGCAAACCAAATTTAAAGAATGCACAATGCAAACCACTTCCTGGGTGTAAGAAATAACGTTACAGAGGGAGATCTCTGATCTAGGAGGTTTCTGTCTACTTTGGGGCGCGAGCCCTCTCTGAGAAGAGTGGGGCAGGCATGCGGTAACACACCAGGCAAGGGGGGAGGGAGGGAGGGCAGGTTACTGTGCCCTCGCGACGGAGGGAGGGGGAGGATAATCCGAGAATTATGTTTTTGTTTGAGAAATATTTCACTGCAGAGTAGAGTTGATTGTGATGGTTCTTTTAATTTCGCCCTGTCTTGAAATTCTCAAACCAACACGCAATAGGTTTCCTAGTCAGAACTAGAAGACGTATTTTATTAGTCCTAGTCGTAAGATGTTACACGTCTACTAAGCATCTCCCACAGCCTCTGACGGGGACAGGCGCAAGTCGTCTTGTGACGTCTATGTCCGCAGTTAAATGCCTTTTTTTTTTTTTTTTAAATTAAATTTTGTCAAATATCTTCGACTTGGGTTGTCATGCGTCCAGCAAGTCACGCTCGACATTCTTGTGCGAACATTTCTCTCTTTTAGTTTTACACGAGTTTTTCCTCGTACATGTGTTTCTTACACATACCAATAGTGTTTTACTCCATAAGCCTGAAACATCGCAACTTTATCACGTGACTCTTTGTCTCTTTTCTCTCTCTCTTTTTTTTTTGTTTTGTCATAGTTTCTAATCTTCTCATGACTCATCTTGCATCCGGTGAGACTCCCCGCTGTCTCACTGAGACAAGACATTTTGTCTTGTCTGTCCCGGTAAGACCGTTTACCAGACTGTAAACAAGGTGAAAATCTACAGCCGTAGCAGAAAAACAAACAACAAACAGGCATTACCTATAATGTCACTCGAGCTTCCCCTCAGTAGGACAGGAGCGCCGTTGGCTGTGGGGTCAGAGTGCCCGCCCTCATATCTGCCGGGACTGTAGGTCGCGGTTGCAAAATCCCTTTACTTAAGTAGATGGGTTTGGAGCCTTACTTTTTCGGTTCCACCATGCCAGACGACGGGGGCTTAAAAATTTAAGTATTTAAAAAGCAAAAATGTCCGAGATCAGCGTGTTGTAGGCGGGCTACATCCAAGATCGAACGAAGACACCCGTCGTTACGACATAGACCTTACACTAGGCAAAGAGAATGGCGGTTTTCTTGAGCTTGACCTTTCACCTGAGGGGTCAGTCTGAGGGATAATGTCGCCAGCAGAACATTGATCGTTTGTGTGACGATAATTCCAAATGAGTGAACATATTCTGAGAGAGGCGGTATGGCCTATCGATTTATTTCAGACCTGTAAATAACTGACTCGTTATTTTTAACGATAATTGTTATGGCGTCTCGTGGACCGTATGCTCTTGTTTTACTTCGAGGGCAAAGACATTGTCATGATTGTTTAGATTTTGAGGTCATGGTGACATAGTTTGTGACACACGATGAATCAAAGGTTATAATTTTATTTGTTTCAAAAACTCCGTTGTGCACAATAATCGGTAGCGGTTCCTCAGACTTCTTTATAGCATGTACACCGCTAAGTAAGCCTTGTCCATTAACCTATCTTTTATGTCAAGTGATGCTAGCTACATACTTCACCAGTTGTCTGAAGTACGTGATGCACTCAGATTGCTCTGACACGGGACAGCTATCAGCATCTGCGTCAGGCCTGGTCGTCTGCCAATCTCTTTTTTGTGTTCCATCTGTTGACACTTTCAGACTTGATGCTTGTGGTAAGTGAGTGAGAGAGAGAGAGAGAGAGAGAGAGAGAGAGAGAGAGAGAGAGAGAGAGAGAGAGAGAGAGAGAGAGAGAGAGGAGATGACGTCAGTATCGTCTGATGATCCTATAGAGATCCTAGTTGCCAAGATGACACTCTTGCCACTTGTGGGAATCCCCCAGTATCAACAAAGACTTCCATCACAGGTACATGTATCTGGAGCATCAAGACCTGCGTCTCTACAACACTGCATGGTCTACAGTTGTCTATGTGCCTAACATAGTAGCAAAAAGGCAGATCTCCGGCCTTTGCTGGTGTCTCGCTTTTGTCTCTGGCTACAAAATCAACATGGGACTGGCATGCGGTTGTCCATCGTAATGTACACTTCAATAAGTGCGCATGATTATGCTAAAATTTTAGTTTAAACAAGAACGTAATAGCACTAAGGCAAAGTTATAGCAGCCAAGTTTCAGTCAGTTCTGTGATCTTCGTGAACCCAAGTTTTTATCTTACTATACTCAAAATGGACATTTGTCACTGCTCCGGCATGATGTACAGACACACTCAAGCACAATACGCATTCATAGACACCTTTCCCCTATCTCTGCCAGGCTTGTCGATCACAGTTTCTGATATATTAATTAAGGTTGAATCTACACTGTTGGATCAAAGTCAGATAAACTGAGCAAATTTGATCAAGCTGGATGTAAATTTAGTGTGCACATTTTATTTAGATTTCGATCTGGCTTTGAAGTTCACCATATCATAACAAACTAGCCTAGTTCAAAGAACAACATTTGTTCCTCGCCATCACATCACAACAAACTAGTCTAGTTAAACGAACAACTTGTGTTCCATATTCTACAGTTAACCGTGAAGTTAGCGGTTGAATTGATCGGTTGCAGAGGGCATAGCAGCCAGGAGCTCCGCACGTATAAGTTAACCTTAACTATCAGTTATAGTCGCACACAGATCCAGAACATTCCAAACCCATGTCTACTACTATCATTCTGGCCTTACAGCTGAACAAATTACGTAATTTGAGATTGAAGATTGTCGATGCCCATCAAAACTAATCTATACGAGTTCACCGTATTTCCTCTGAATAAAATGCTTTAGCATGTATATCACTCCCTGGCTCACAAATGACAAGGATCATTATTTGAAAAACAAATAGGATCCAGTGGTTTTTTTTTATGTGATATACTTCACACATATCCTGATTTTTTTTTTAAATTGTGCCATTATATTCTTCGATTGATTTTCTTTAAAAATGCTGTTCAGTTCAGAACGCGCTCGATGTGCTGTGAGTCTGGCTATTCTGATAGCTCAACGACTGCATGCATTAACCCTTTTTTTTTCTAAATGAGCTGATGATATGATAATCAGTTATTCATGTAAGATTTTGTTTTAATTTCCGAGCAGTCCAGATGGACATGGATGAGAAGTGCGGACAAGGTCGTTAACCAATAATTCTGCTCACTGTTGGTGGCGTGGACTTGTTGTCGGAGGGAGTTCGCCCATACCCTGCTAATTGGATGATTTTACCATTTCCAATCCAGCTTTGCATTGGGGTTTGTTTTTTTTTTGACTTGAAAAACCAATTTCACCTCCAGCAAACTGAATGGGGCTGATACTGATGGGATTAATAGGCTTCTTCTCGTCGTTCCGTAGGGCCTGTAGGATTAAAAACTGTTTTTCTTGCCTTCCCGAACTTAATATCTATTCTTAAAGCAAAACAGTCCCACACCAACCGTCTCATCAAGAAGATCTGCTTTATGAAACCAGATAAACCTTAGCGGTTCAATCCTATTCCTACTCGGCGTGCGTTCAAAAGAACATTTTGTATTTCCAGAATATTGCTGATCTCCTTTTTTTTTCAAAATTGCCAAGCCGTTTCTCCCCCCCTAAAAAAAAAAAAAGAAAAAAACTCTCATAATGGGAATATCCACCTCATCTTATCCAGTCCTAGGGCCTGTGCTTTTTTTTTTTTTTTTAATTTTTTTTAATCAGCTAGAGTCTGAGAACATTCATTCGATGACTGATCCGCCACATGTAAGCAATACAGAGTTAGATAATTTCGCCGATAACTTTTTTTCTCAAAGATCTGAAATCTGGTCTAAGAGCTGTTGAACATTGTCCAAGTTTTCAACCTCACTGGTTCACCGCACCGTATGATTTTATGACGCCATCAATCAGCCATTTTTTTTTTAAATTTTTAATTGCTTTCTTTTCTTTTTCGAAGAGTATTAATTGTTTGTCTGTTTCTGTACATGAAATGCATAATATTTTAGAACTGCTGACACACAAATGCGCACAATGCATTTCTCTCAGGGAGCAAGTCAACCGACACTAGAATCCACAAAAACAATACATGTACACGAGTGAAAGAGGCCGCTCAGCGCATTAGGCCCTCTCTCACACCGCATTGAAAACTATTCGTGCCCGAGGCGGGCAGACCTGGGTATTTTGGCCTGGATCGAGATCGAAATCTTTAGGTGTAGACGTTCTGTCTACACGGTTCGCACGATTATAGTATGGGTTATGTTGAAGGGAATGTAAGGATCGATTAATACAGCATTGATCTAATCCCACAACAGAGAGAGAGAGAGAGAGAGAGAGAGAGAGAGAGAGAGAGAGAGAGAGAGAGAGAGAGAGAGAGAGAGAGAGAGAGAGTAATTATATATACGAGTGAGCTTGAACAATCGCAATCTTTCGTCTTCTTC
Organism: Elysia crispata; assembly: GCA_033675545.1. NCBI lineage: Eukaryota > Metazoa > Mollusca > Gastropoda > Plakobranchidae > Elysia > Elysia crispata. The sequence goes on from JAWDGP010005588.1 coordinate 175,910, forward strand.
TTTTTCTTCTCCTCTTCCTCTCTCATTCTTATTTGCTCTAGTTTTTATTTATTTTTATTTTTTTTCGTTTGGAAGTTATCTTGTCCCTAAATAACTGTGATTAGTTAGCATCGTCTGGACCACTACCCTCTCTCCCCTCCCCCATTTTCTCTCTCTCTCTCTCTCTCTCTCTCTCTCTCTCTCTCTCTCTCTCTCTCTCTCATCTCTTTAATGCGATCTAAAAAAAAATTAAATAAACATTGTGGATTGCCTTGAATGGATGTTCAGCCAATACCACTAGGACAGGGAAATTTTCGAACGATGATCAGCGCTGGGCCATAGGAAGACAATGTCAGAGATTTGAACGCTATGCTATCGCTTCTGCTGGGTCGATATCTGAACTATCCGGACCAGAGCAGAGGAACAAATTATCGCTAGCAATAATTGTCCGAATGACGTTTGTGGTGTACACCAGGTGTGGAGCTCGAGCCATTTAACCGGAGAAAACGACTGATTAAACCGAGGACTGTGACTCATTGTTCGGTTATTTATGAACGATGACTTTTTTTTTTAAATGCATCAGAAACGTATTGCTTTGGGCACTGTGGATGTGACAGCAGTTATAGAAACTTGAATCATTTGAAAGTTATGTTTGAAGTTAACCGATGATAGGGGAAAATAGCAGTATTGTGTGTATTTGAGAGAGAGAGAGAGAGAGAGAGAGAGAGAGAGAGAGAGAGAGAGAGAGAGAGAGAGAGAGGGGGGGGGGGAGGGAAAGAGAGAGAAAAAGGGGGGAGGAAGAGAGGGAAAGAGAGAGAGAGAGAGCGAGAGAGAGAGGGGGGGGGGAGGGAGAGAGAGAGAGAGATATGGACTCTTGCATCAAGTTTTGTTCACTGTTTGACGTGATTTTCGCAATAATAACAGAGACGTTGATAGAACGCTTGTGATTTATGGCGCAATGTTGATTTGGTAAATTCCCTGATTGATGTAACAGATCGAGATTCACCTCAAAGCGAGACAAATGCCTTGTTTTCGTAGAGCTGTTTATTTAAGCACAAGATACTGGACAAACCCAACCTCAAAACGGCTCTTATGGCGAAACAAAACACATGTCTTGTTTTTGTAGCTGTTGAATTAACCGTCAGATACTAGACCAAGTTAGCCTTAAAATGGAAACGATCACATACTTTCTGATGTGTAAAGGGGACGTTACACAGAACGACGCTGCATCATGAAGTAATGAGAAGCGCGACCTGATCTTAGTGATAGGCTGGTAAGCACACGTAGTATTACGACAGCAGATCGGAGCTGGATAATTCTTTAATTTATTTTGTTTTTTTTTTAATTCACACCCGTCACCCGGAAAGCTGAAATTTGTGCATTAATAATTTTTGCGTCTGCAACAATGGGAAAGAAGCGCACAATGTTAGCAATGTTTTCTTTCCTCCCTAAGATTAATGCGCATCCTCTAATATTCTGATCTTCCTTTCTAGCGATCAACTGAGATCTAGATCTAGGTGATTAGCTTTGGCTGCTGGCGGTGTGATGACAGACCTATGCTGTAAGTGTAACAGATGAGCTGCCATGGCGTTCACCACATCACAAGCCTGGTGTGAATGTCTCACACTACAGAAAGCAAGCCGTGGTCTGGCCAACTGTTTAAATATTACACAGATTTGATAAATTTCCCCTACAAAAAATATCTTCGTTCAGTCTTTTCGGCCGATTAGCTAGCATGGCGGTAAAAGAGTGTAGATTCACTTTGTGAGGTATAGTCATCCTTATGATAAGTGTACTTATGTATGAGATTAAATTCCTAGCACACACACACACACACACACCACCGCCATGGTGTTATTACTTTAAAGGCCGGGCTAGGGGCCAGGGGGCAATCGACCTGGTTACTGATACACGACTGTCTTGTATCCTGGACAGTGATGGTTAGGATCAGTGGACGGACAACAGATCTGTGATTTACACTTCTCTAATTGGATCTCGACTTATCTCAACTCGGCAAAATCGAGGTCTGAAGCAGCTGTTTTGGTTTATAAAAACTGAATGTATTTTGTCCCAGCAGCAGTTGTGTATATATATATATTTTTTTTTTACGAAAGACGTCTCTGGAAACATGATTGGCGTGAAAGAGATCAAAGCGCAGCAATATTTTTGTTTTCATATTTATTGATAGGTTGTTCCAAATCGAACTCCCTTTGTGATACCGTATCGCTGCTGCCTTGTTTTAAGTTGAACTTGGTTCATTCAGCAACAAAGGTCATGTGATTTTAAACAATTGCATTTTTCTTTTCCAATTTACTATGAGCATCATTGTAATTGCAGAAGAGACATGTATGCTATATTTCTTTTTCTCTTCATTCCACACGGTGTATCCCACTCTGTCGTTTAATCCCCTGCCAATCTTCCTCAGTGTCCTGGTAACGATCCCATATTTACCTCTGTTGGATCGTTCCTGCCTCTCGAGTTCTTTTAAAACACCGTGGCTTTGCTTAGCACACACCGCCGTAGGTTTTTCATTAAGGTAATTTGCATATAAATGCCATCCATATAAGTGAACATTCAACAATCACCAGTTTGTTCGTATGAATCTTTTACAATTGTTTCTCTTCTTTAGCCTCCACCTCTTCTTTTGTTGTTTTGTTTTTTCTCTTAGCTCAAGATAATGAGTCATTGTAATTATACAACCGAATTTATTAATTAATTTTATTTCTATCTGTTATGCTCCTTTATCTGCATCGTTGTGGAAATATTTCATCCCTCCTTGTTTTCTCTTTCATCATTACTATCAGTTCATGCTGCAAGCCTGCAAAGACGTCTGACATACAATTTCTTTTTTTTTTTTTTTTTTGATACCGCAGAAAACTTACACATAACTGTTTGTGCGGCCACTTACGTCATGGATGCATAATCGAAGAACACGCAGAGGGTCTGAAAGATTGGTTAAAGAAAAATCTCAGAGTAATAAAAAAAAATATTTAACCATGGCTCTAATATCGCTCTCTGCAAATCGCAAAATAAAAAAAAAAATAAAAAAGGACGAGGAAATAACTATGTTGTTCGTAGACCTGCGCAATTCTAAAGGTAAACGGGAGCTAACCGAGAAGTATTAACAGTCTGTGATTTACTGACGCTAATCAGCTAAAACAATCAAGAACCCGACTGGAAAGTTTATAAGTGGGGCAGGACGACCTTTGATAGTGACGTAACGCTGTTTGTTCATGATTTGGAAAAAAAAAATAATAGTGCAATGTTTAAGAATGATTTGAATTAACAAAATCTTATCCTCGAAGGGCTTATACTTATAGGGAACCATTTTTATGAAAGACCTTGCCCAAAGCGTCTCCGAAATGTTTTTTTTTATTTGGTATTGCCCAACTAACCCGATCAAGACTACGTGTTGCGATTGCTAAGGGGAAAGGAAACTGCTCACATTTCACACAGAAGTTTGATATCTTTTCTCATTAACTTACTCAGTCATGGGATGCATTGCTTAGTTCGTGGAATTCACATAATTTTGTCCAGGCTGCCTATATGGGTACAGTTGTATTAATTTACTTTGCTTTCCTAGACTACAGTGTTAATAACAAAATGCTTCCATGTGAGAAGAAACTATTAGTGCCCGAACACCTAAGGTTGCACTGAAACCTTTCTTCTTCTTTTTTTTTTAATTTCAATTTGTGGTTAGCAACGTTAATTCGTCTCTAATAATAGAAAGGTTAAAGAGTAAAGAACTAATAGAAAAGTATATGAACATGCAGTGAACTTATGTTGGTTCATTTCTAGTAATAGAAAGGCTGGAGAGTAGAGAAATAGCAGAAAAGTAAATGTACATGTAGTGAACTTATGTTAACAAAGTTGGTTCATTTCTAGTAATGAAAAGGCTAGAGAGTAGAGAAATAGCAGAAAAGTATATGTACATGTAGTGAACCTTATGCGCATTGCCGCATTCTCCATGTTAATTGGCTTTTGAATTGAGCACACACATTTTAGCCACCTTCTCGGGATGGCGCACCGGGGTATTGTAAGAATAATTTCTGCCCACAGCAGAGTAAACTAAGACCTAAATTTAGAAAATATATCAGACCGTTCTGTTTATTGCGAGCATCGCAGTTTAACTCTTCCACTGCATTTGTGCTGCGAAAAACAAAACAATACAGAAAAAAAAGAAAATACCCCCATGCAATCCAGTGAGAAATTAAACGTCATTTATATTCAGAGCTGAAAAGTGGTGTAGGAAATGATTGCTCACACGGCTTGTTAGATTAACGTTTGTTATTTGGAAATCAGATCTTGCTAGGAAAAAACATGAGTTAATTATGAATATAATTGTGATTGCCTTAGCTACACCAAGAAGCATAAGTTGTAATGTTCTATACTACAATCATGTACTTAGACTGAGCCTGGCGTGTACGCCCCAAGTTACTGAGGAAACGAGAATTGAAAAGGAAATCTCTGGGGTGACCCTATCTTTCCTCTGACCATTCCCGAGTGCGGCCAGGCTTGTTAGCTTTTCTGTCCTTGCCCAGCACTTTCCTTCGGACCTAGATCTCTGACCATTCTGTGACCTCATGACCTTTGCAGTTTGTCTATTGATATGCGTGTATGCGTGTGGCTACTGCATGTAGACGGCCATGTTCAGGTGTTTTGGGTTTTGACTGGCAGACTTCCGCAAACGCCTTCCTTTTGTATCTGATAATGACGTCTCAACTTGGGACTAGAATCGTTTAAGAAACCGTTTTGCATGTAAATCATAAAAGCCGCCTAATCCGAGAATGACAGATTGCTACAGACTCGTTGTTCTGTCCAAGTTTTGGAACGGTTTAGCTTCAAGGACAAGATGCATGTTAATGGTTTTGTCTAATTCTACTACCGAGATGGCTGTGGAGTACATTTAGAAACCCGGCCTTTTTAAAAAAAAATAAAATAAAAACAGTCTCCAATTTGCGTCCATGGCCAATATCTCCATGTTACTTGCTTGTTTCAACAATCTTATCGACTGTTCATAGCCTGGTTATCAGGATACTAGACCGATTTGTGCACCGTCTTCGTACTAGTCATGGACCACGGTTCTCTTCTATAATTATCGTCGAGATATTACAGACCGTCCCTTGCTAGTGGACGAGGAAAGTCATGATTCATACTATCGGCTGTCGAGTGACAAATTCCTCCATGGTTATGCTCGGTCTGAGAAGAATCCTTTAGAACATGACAGGACAGGGGTGTGGAACTACCCAGCACACGAGATTCTGTTTACCCACAGGTAGATCTAGATTAATGACGACCTCATACCTGAAGATACCGACACAGTCACCAAGGCCAGGGTTTCTAACCTAGATTGGAGGCTCAGGGAGCAACGTGAAGTGATCACCAAACAAGCACACTATTGAGATTTGAGACGAGCCCTTTGATTCGCTAATCTTTCTACTGCACAAACTAACTTGATAAACAACGACCTACAGGAGAAGTTCTGGAATCTATAGTGGAGCCCTGTTACCCTTCGTCATTTGTTGAATACTAACACGTTCACTAACACAACTTCTGACAGACCCTCCCGTCAGTTCTGACAGTTTATTTCATGCTGTTTTCTGTCTAAAGACTGTCGTCAAAATTATACATGTATCGTTCGGCACTAATCTCTGGAACTCTTCATTATTCCCCATCTGTATGTTGTGTTGAAGTTAAACATTTCACTCCCCACTATATAGGGCTTCCGGGTCAGCCCTGCTCGTCCAAGCCATCAGAATCCCTGAATGCTAGACCTAGATACGTTACAAAGAAAACAGCTTAGGCCTACTTGTCCTTAACGGAGACTGATAAACTCAACAAATTCGAGAGCCCTTTTTGGATTTTCTTATAGCTCGATCAAAAAGATTATAACCGTTATTAGTTTGTAACGATCGCATGTCAGCCTTGTGATCTCCCACACTTGGACCCCAGCGAAGTTGCGAACCCTATGGTGGAGGGCTGGAGCCTGGAGGCTCGTGTAGATAATTCTCGGGTCATTGACAGGAAGTGACAGCCTTTCCCGGGTTCCTCACACCCCTCTAGCCTGTGATACTGACATTTACTGCGCGACTGGAGCTGAGAGCGCCACTGCTGTGCCGTGCCGTGTAGTGTGTATTTCTCAACGAACCGGAAACCAGTTGAGTCACTTTGCAGGTTCCGCTGACTCCTGTATTTTGTTGAAGCTTCGGGCATAGCATGATGAGAAGCTTGAGCGTCACCCGATCAACTATACCCACTCTAATGTATTCAGCGAAAGCTATGATTTAAATCACTCGATTCCTGTGTTTTAAAAAAAAATTGAGTCTGGAATGATTACGTGACTTTAACTCTTTACCTACTTTTTGCCGATGTATCAGCTCACTCATACTGGCTATATATTTCGTTGCTCTTTACAAATGAGAAAATTAATTCAGTCCAAACCCATAAAATAATAAAGTAGGTAAAGTGTAAGACCCCCGCTATATCTAACATGGCGATGCTAAATTTCGAGGGGTAGAATAAGGGGGGAATTAGAGAGAGAGAGAGAGAGAGAGAGAGAGAGAGAGAGAGAGAGAGAGAGAGAGAGAGAGAATAATTATATAACTGAAAGGGCAATAAAACAAGCCTCCCCCCCTTTCCACACACACACACACACACACATCTTCCGCCTTTCCACCCTTTTATTGGCAATTAAAATCCTAGGAAGCGTCTTGAATTTGCATGTCAGCCCGAGCACATAGCCTAGCGAGCTGCTTAAGTACGTTCTGAATATTGACTCAAGATAACTCCCTTTTTCTTTTAGCTGTCAACTTTCGCACCGGTCTGATTATAACGTTTTAAAGTCCATAAGTGTAAAAGCTCTTGTCGGCCTATCATCTCTTACAGTTACAGTAAGGTGTCTTCCTAAAGTCCTGACATCTGTCTACCCGGAGAATGTATCGTATAAATGTATTTATTTGTTTTAACTTGCCCAAACTCATAGAAGCTCAATTAAGATGTGCGACGGTCAGGGCAAGTGGGAATCCTCGGCCGCCATGGTGATGATGATGCCATGTCATGTACAGGGTACCTGCAGGAGACACCGAGTCACTGCTTCCAATGAAAAGCGCATCCTGCGAGATAAGCCGTGGGAAAACCCGTTCATGCGAGGCGTTAAAAATACATGTACACATGAAACGCACACGTCACAGAGGCAGAGAGATAGAGAGAACGAGAGAGAGAGAGAGAGAGAGAGAGAGAGAGAGAGAGAGAGAGAGAGAGAGAGAGAGAGAGAGAGAGAGAGAAGGAGGAGGAGGAGGAGGGCTGTCAAGCTTTCAGCTGATGTAGCAATGTCGTAGCGACTAGATTAAGACCCAAACCGGTTCTGCTGTTTGCTGTTATTATTGTCTTAACACATCTCCAGCTCTGTGCGGGCCGTTAAACCTACAGGCCTCATTACCATAACAAAATACTAAAATAGCTGAACCGTCGAAAGCGTTCAAGCGTGCGATTTGGGTTTTGTTTCCTTCACCGCCCACCCCCTTTTCCTGTCTTTCTTTCTCTTTTATTCATCATTAATTTTCACCTGCCTCTGCGTCTGTACCTCTCTAATGTTCTCTATCCCTCTTCCTTTCATTAGTTGAAGCTCTCCCTCGCTCTGCCTCCCTCTCTCTCTTTATCATTCTCTTAAGCTTTTTTCTGACATGTCTTTCAATCTCTTTCATCTCCTCTTACTTCCTTTCCCTCCCACACACACACACACACATTTTTTTCTCTTCCTGTATTGAAATATTGAAAGCGAAAATCAAGTAAGGGCAAATACATAATTCAACTATCTATGATTTTTTTTTGCACCAGATTTCTTGCTGAGTTAAGCAAACTGCTCTAGAACTTTGACGTGGATACATGTAGTGTGAAGACAACCATAGCCATGTTGCGCTATTTCTGTTCGATATTAGACTCGTTGATGTAGCTTGAATCCATTCAGCTGAACCGTACCATTGTAAAATAGCTACTGAGCTACGTGTTTAAAGTATCAAAAATTTTAACAGCGGTTTGTGGCGGAGTCGGGTGCAACTGCCAACTATATCAAAATATTTTAACATCGTCATTTTGCAAGTTGCATGTTTTTAACTGAGTCATGACCCCAAAGTCCCCTCTCCCCTGCTCCCACACATACATTTTCTGTGCTGTTGTCGAATTAACCATACTAGATGTAAAGCCAGAGTGTTTTTAAACGCTTAGCTTGAACTTTCCGGGCTCCGTCCTATGGCGACCCTCAGGGAATGACCTTCCTGGTCTCTGATAATTTATGTAGCATGAAGGTGGAATGGGGTGGAAAAAAATCACAACGGCCGTTAGAAATGCCGTTTTAATCATAAGATACTGCGTTGGTTGTCTTGGTGTTAGGGACGATTTCAAAACAGCATGCTGTGTATTTCAACATTTTCTCCTCCAGTGCTCTAGTGACGTGACTGCCGTTATGCCCTTAAATTATGCCAAACGTCTTGTGAGTTTGGCGTCTTACACGATCTTGTGAACCGTCACCGTGTCCTTTATGTGGTTGGAGGCGCGTGGCTATTGATTACTTGCCTTTGGTAGTCTAGCATCAGGTCCAGCGGTCAAGAAGCTTTGTTTCGGCTAGAGTTGAGATCATTGGCGAGACCTCAACGCCGTATGTCAGAGGGCGTCGGTGCTGCCACTAGACCACCAGAATGTTGGGTGGTGATGATTGCCAACACGGTGCTTCCATCATCCCCTGGGGCCTGGTGTGTTGTCTGTGATCAGACAGGCTGTGTAAACACCAATACCGACACGTGGACAGATCGATTAGTATCGAGATTTCCTTTTCTCTCTTCTTCTCGTCAAACTCAGCAACGACTAGTGGGATGCCCAAGTGTCCGTGATTGGCGGCTCGCTATGGTTATTTTTTTTTTTTTCTATTTTTTTTAAGCCTGTGGCAGGTGATTGATTATTGGCGCAAGTAATTTCATTTTGAGCGAACCGAGCTGTAATATGGGCTCAGCGATTGAAATATCTAATTCAAGTTCCATGTTCTGCTCGCCACGCTCATCAATAACTCTGCACAAATCAATAGTTTCTGTTTCTTTTTGTTGTTTTTTTTTGTTCATATTAGTTTAGCTCCCGCGTTGTTTGATCTCTAATATTTTAATATTTTGAAGAAATAAGCCTATGTGATGGTAGATTATCTCACCTGAGCCATCAAGCATCTTCTAAGCGCAGCTATTAGCGGTTTTAAAACAACCATCAATGTTGTTTGAAGGTGCATCAATAATTCAGTGACGACAATCAGCTGGCAAAGCTTATGATCACATGTTTACTGGTCGTGTCGCGAGGCTCACACCTCGAGCTTAGCATAATAATATTCCTGCTAACATGGTAAACGTGATTCAAGGCTTTAAACTAGCGCGATGTCACCCCCCCCTCCCTCCCCGCTGCTGTCATCTGGTCAGTTTGCCGGGATGGAATGTTAGGGGTTACTCCGACCCGTGTTTTTCTCGGTATGTGGTTGTTACAATATTTTCTCTAGATCAGGAGATGGTATGGGTGTTGATGAACATCCGAACATCGGGTCATAGAGGGGTCAAAACGTTGTTAGTGTTTCGACTACATGTTTGTCTTGACTTATTGAAATCGTGGATGGGTAGCTCCAAACCAGCGTGTTGACCAAAACCACTGAGAGACCTAGCGTTCAGGAATTTCCCTCTCATGGAGAAACAAGAGAGATGAGCGTTTTATACGAGAACAGTGGGCTATAAGATCCAAACTGATCTTAGATTATGAGTCCTCTAATCTGAAAGGGTTGCTTTGGGCAAAAAGAAGGAAAAAAAAAAAAAAAAAAAAAAAAAAAAAAACCCAGTCAAACCAGTATTGAACCGTTTCTTCACGCAGACGCCATTGGGCTCTCTGATACCCGCGGTGTGATCAACTTTCTGGTTTTACTGTGTGGCCTGTGATCAACTTTCTGGTTTTACTGTGTGGCCTTTGATCAACTTTCTGGTTTTACTGTGTGGCCTGTGATCAACTTTCTGGTTTTACTGTGTGGCCTTTGATCAACTTTCTGGTTTTACTGTGTGGCCTGTGATCAACTTTCTGGTTTTACTGTGTGGCCTTTGATCAACTTTCTGGTTTTACTGTGTGGCCTGTGATCAACTTTCTGGTTTTACTGTGTGGCCTGTCGCGGTAGTGCAGTCTCGTTATCAGCCTAGCGTCCACTGCCTTGTCTGCCGAAAGCTGCAGCTGTCCAAAACTAATCGATAAACCTGCCATGACTATCGTAACCCGCGGATCAAGAGCAAATCTAGAATTATCATTCAGGTCAAGCGGCTTGTTGGTTCGCTGAGATAGCGGTGTATACAGTGGACAGAAGCTCGTATACCGTACGTCTGGAGTGGGTAGAACCAGAACCAGCCAATCAGATTTGTACTTTTGTAGTGGTGGTGATGAAGAGGATCTACTTTCGTTGATAATTTGGATTTTTAAACTTGGTCTATCTTCATGATTACCTTCGTTCGGCTAAGGGAAATAGCATAATCGATCGAATGTAGCTATTACAAATTTTCGCTCTTGGATTACTCCCCCCCCCCCCCCCCATGATTGATGGGGTCCTCATTTTGATAGACTTAATACGACTTTGCGGATTATTATGACTATATTTGAAGCACATTATGTTTGCTCTACAGACCGCGGATAGTTGGAGCTTTGAAGGCGTGGTCAGTTGTTTTTTTTTTTTTTATGGTAGAGAGACTGCCCTAAGATCTGAAGATCTTCTTCGTCGGAAGGTGAGATTGGAGCCTCATCTCCACATCTCTACTGTATTAACCTACGGCTCGCACATTGAAACAAATAGCCTTGTAGCGGGCCTCTATGGACTTCGATGAGCCCAGTCTCCTGTCTCGGGTGATTCTTACATTGCCCATCTCTTGTTCAAAGTCTCGGTTTCTTAAACAACACTTAGACTGGCATCCATTTTTCCCTCAATCGGCCGCTCAAGTACACTAACTTGATAACTGAAATCTCGTGATCACAGTTTCCATGTGGGATGAAAGGGAACGAGGAAACCGAATTTGTCGATGATGGAAGCTAGCGAACGAGAGTGTGCAGTTCATGTATTGCCAAGTTTCTAAACTAGAAAAGAGGACCATGTTTTTATTTTAGGCTCTTGATCTCGCTCATAAAAACTGCGATCTTAGCGGTTGGCCCAACTTTTTTTTTGCTGAAGTCGTTGTTGATGCTGTAAGCATCATTAACATCTTTGTGATCTAGATCTACGTTAAGATCCTCTTGGGTTTATGATTGATCCTAATGATTTTATAAGCTATCGAAACGTTTTATCAGTCATCTGTGCATGAGGCGTATCATTCTGAGTGTTAATAACCGATATAGGAGCTCTAGTGAAAGTTAGTCATTGCCCTCTCGGTTGAGCTAAATGATAATTTTAGTTTGTTGCCGATGAATTGGAAATCAAGCTTTGTGCGGGGCGTGAGCTCTCTACAAAGGCGCATATTTTAGGTTGCAAGTTAGGTCTATGTCAAAGGTTACGATGAGCTCTTATCCTTTGAGCTCTATCTTGTCTGACGAGGACGTATTTTTTTTCTTCCCGAAAGCAGTACGGTATGACAGTCAAAAACTTTTGAATTATACAAGCGATTAAACAACATGTTGCCTCCTTTTCTCTCTCTGGTGCAGGTATTTTAGAAGCCTGGGTGACCACAAATAGGCTAACAGGTGAAGTTTTAAATAATTATTAAAAAACAAAAAGAATTATAATAAAATGCTATGTGACCCTAACCAAGTCAAAACACACGCGTGTTTACCTAAAAAGACGCGAGTGGGTGTCTGTATCTGCGTGTGTGAAAAGAAGAGAGAGAGAGAGAGAGAGAGAGAGGGAGACAGACAGACAGACAGACAGAGAGAGAGAGAGAGAGAGAGAGAGAGAGAGAGAGAGAGAGAGAGAGAGATGTATGTGTATGTGTGAATAGTTGTGGTATGAAACAACTGTCAACAGTGTTAAAGCTGCTAGTTGGTTTCATTGGCCGGGAATGGCGTGGATGGTGTTTTGGTCACATCGCCCTCCAATCTCTGCTCCCTGCGGCCTCATACCAATCTTTGCTAATTAGAATCTGATGTCACCAAACATGACATTAACTTGAACCAGCTGCAGCATGTGGAGATCCCACTCTTGTTCCGTTGTCCTGATCTGATAATTAATTCAATACGTTTGTGAATTGTGAATTTTAAGGTGAAACCACCAGCATTCTTTCGTGACTTTTTAATTGGTTTTACCTGAATGTACAAGTTAGAAGGATAAAGGAGGAACATTAAGGGGAAAAAAAACAACGGTCATATTACAGAATCAGTCTATTTTTTTAAGTTGTTTTTTTTTTTTTTACTATGTCTCCTCATTTCTCATCTAATGATTTATGATCAGTTTGTTTTTCCCAGTGTGTGTCCTGCTGAAAGCCTGTGGTCAAATGAGGACACAGCAAAATTATCAAGTAGTTTAAGTATGTGCTGGCCTGGGGATGTAGAGAAAGCTTCCTGGCAGGGTCCGTGTACTTAAGGTCTTAAGAAAGAGCTTACAGGTTACTCTGTCGCGTTCTTTCTGCGCGTATTTGTTTTGAATAACGAGATGATCCGTACCTCTCTCTCTCTCTCTCTCTCTCTCTCTCTCTCTCTCTCTCTCTCTCTCTCTCTCTCTCTCTCTCTCTCTTATACACACACTCACACTTATTGCAAGAAGTTTGCAATTCAAAAGAAAGGGTTGGAAAAAAAAATTCGCAAATCTAAATGAAAATTGCCAGCCGTAAATTAGTATCTTCAAAATTTAATGTTGTTAAAAGTAATAATGAAAAACAAAAAGGCAAACGAGAAGCTGATATGCAGCTTAATTAATAGGAGTCGAGAAAAGAAAGTAAAAACTCTAAAGCTTTAAAACTATATATGATTAAATTAAGTCATGATGTATTCTTGTTTTAATAGTTTCTATTTACAGTTGTGCGGGCACTGCCATCTTGTCTGAGATTTGATTGTCCCTTAAGTTCTCGGCGGGTATGTCTTAGTGTTTGGATATCTAGTCGCTTAGTGTCTTGTGCCATTTACCACTTGTCACTCTAGTTTGGTGGACATTTTGGTGTCTGACCATCCTAGCGGGCAGCAGTAGAGAGGTCATATGTTGACAATCATGGAACCGTAGCAGAAACTGAGGAAGGGAGAGAGACTGAGACAGGGACAGGCAGAAACACATAGATAGATAGATAGATAGATAGATAGATAGATAGATAGATAGATAGATAGATAGATAGATAGAAAGAGAGAGAGAAACAGAGAGAGAGAGAGAGAGAGAGATAGATAGAGAGAGAGAGAGAGAGAGAGAGAGAGAGAGAGAGAGAGAGAGAGAGAGAGAGATTTGGCTGTAGGTAAGTCCACCTACATAATGTCCGCTTAAGTCACGCTACTTGTGCAATACTTCAGTAATAATGCACAAAATAATCCTAGGCTGCGAGCTGAACCAAAAAAGGCTCAACGTGAACATTATCAAAAACCTTGTCCTCTTATGAAAGTGACAAAATTTCCCTAGAAGGACATGTCGGGCATCCGGTTTGAAAAACCCCGCTTTCAAAAAATGCTACAACCGGCCTTGGTCTGTGATATATCAAAATCTCTTTTACGCGCACTCACACACACGCACACACACACACACTCACACACACACACGCTCACACACACGCACACACACACACACACACTTGAGAAACGCCTGCTTTACCCAATCCACTTAAAGGTCTAAGTGATCCCGAAAGAACAATGAGCGTTTTTGAGAGCAGGAATCCTTGACGTGTTGACAATTGATTCCTTGCTCTGAGCTGCCACTTGAGCCGACTGCTGGTAATACACTTCAGCGCCCCGCTCATGTACGCAATTCTGGTGGGGAGAGAAAAAAAAAAATAACCTGAGAGACAAACTAACGTGTCATTTCTCTCGCTCAGGGATGATTTTTACTAGCTTGATTTTTTGGTAGGCTCTGCACAGGATATCTCAGAGCGTGGAGAAAAAGATTGCTTCTTAAAGTCCAAAAAGTTCACAGTGAGTTGTAACAGGGACTCTGGTAAGAAGTAGACCTTTAGGTCTGACTGGCGACTGTTGAATGACCTTTGCCCCACAGAAATGCTTGTATAAAGTTTCAGCTTTTCAGACCAATGCATCGCTGCGGCGTTGTGTAATAAATATGTATACAGTGATCATGGACTTGGGTTGTTATTGCACCTGGACGTCGTGATGCTGTGACAAGGCGATGCAAGTATTTTGACTCGGTATTGGCATGATGATGATAATGTAACCTTTCGTGACGTCTAGTTTTGTTTTTGTCATCAGGGATGTTTGGATGGTTGGCATTTTTTTCGCCTACTGAAGACTGACGTTTGTGGCATGTGTTAGAACTAGAAAAACACGGAGATTGGCTGAGAGCACTAGGAGAGGAAAAGGGGCGGTTATTAGATAATGGAAGAAATAGAGGATCTAGAGGATAAAACTTTCAGGAAAATGACGAGGGGAAGAAAGAAAAAGGTGTCCGAGGAGAAGAGAGGAGAGGGAAACAGAAACAAGGAAGAGGAGGGTGGTGGAACGAAGAAGGGGCCACAACATAAAGGCATATCGTACATCATGAGGCGAATGAGGAAATCGAGTCGGCATAGTGTTCTAGTAGATACGAGGACAATCATAGCAGCTCTTTAATTGAGAAAAATACCACTCGCTGTGGAGATGGTGTAGAGACCTAGATCAAAAGAGATTTTTCTCGCGACAAGGAATAACTCCAAAACACGGCTGTTGTCATGGGTTTTCTCGCATCATTCTGTGGATGTCGGGGCTGTCGAAAACCGGCAACTCTTTACGTCTTAGTTGCTGTTCAGTGAACGTTCTTGTTAGCTTCACACTTCACAATGTAGGGGCTGCAGGCACTGAGAACAGAGACAAAACATGCGGACAAGATCTGCCAGAGATCTAGATTTAGATCTACATAATTTATCTAGTCCGCTCCATGTGCGTGACGTATTTATCATGGATAGAGATAAGTTTTGATGAGGTCAAGGAATGTTATCTCAACATGTCTAGCCATTGACATCGTTCCTGCAGGAATGACAACTGATTAGTTTCAACCATTAAAGATTAAAAAAAAAAAAAAAAAAAGATTACGTTTTCGTCTAACTCAAATTGTTCTCTCTATCGCCTTCGAGAGGGTGAGGTTAAAACCCCAATGTAGTCGAAACGCTTAAAACTACCACGAACAAATCAAATCGACCGAATTCTACCACTCTGCTTCTTCTTTTTTTTTTTTTTTAAACTAAAACCGGTTTTGAAAATAAGTTATATTATCTCACACAGTTTGCGAACTTGTTATTTTAGTCCCCCCATCCGCGGCCTTACTGTTCCTAACCAGAGCGGACATCAAGTTCCCAGCCGGTCCGGTACTCAAAACTTTATCCCGGTATGCTTGATGAGATCCAGTGTGTGGTTGTGATTTTTTAATGCCTTATTTCATTGTGAATTTCGTTTCCCGCCCCCCCCCCTTTTTTTTTTCATTTTATGCTATTATTTCTATTCGTCCTACTATACCCTCTGACCTGAGGAAACTGCGGTTTGTAGCAGCCAGTGACAGTTTTTGTCTTTGTTATAAGATAGAATTTTCTGTCACTGCGACAAAAGCAATAACCAGCATATTAAAACGATTTATTAACTAATCGGGTCTCGTGTTTCTTCCCCCCCTCTCTCTCTCTCTCTCTCTCTCACTCTCACTTTTTCTTGTCACAAGACACTTTAAGGTAATTAACACCGAACCCTCTCTCTCTCTCTCTCTCTCTCTCTCTCTCTCTCTCTCTCTCTCTCTCTCTCTCTCTCTCTCTCTCTCTCTCTCTCTCTCTCTCTTTTAAGAACTTAAATTTTCGAGTCGTTACCCTCCACGGTTTCAATAGTTTTCTGATTGTTGCAACGTTTTCCTTGAACTTCCGTTTTCTACTGCCCCCCCCCCCCCCCCCCTTTCCCTCATACTTAAATTCCTCGTTAATAAAACAAGTGTATCGGTATTCAGTATCGATAAAAATTTTGACTTGGATTTCTTGGATTCAAACCCTCAAGTACGATTGCTAAGGGTCATGAAAACATGTAATGCGCCGTTTCATTTGATAAGTATATGTTATTATGTGATCTTTCATCATAACAAGTTATACGAATAAATTAATCCAGGAAATGCCAACCCCCTAGTGTTATGATAGTTATCTCTGTGTCTCTGATTGTTCTCAGTTGGATGAGGATGGCAACGGGCAGATCTCCCTGGCGGAGCTGGGCCACGCCCTGGAGACTGTCGGCATCAAGATGCCTGGGTACCAACTCCGTGAGATTATCTCCAAATTTGACCGCGATGGGGATGGCTTCATCGACATGGCGGAGTTCAAGAAGGTCAGAACCTGTTGAACTGGACATGGCCTGTCCGGAGTTGAGGTCTTCACACGAAAATTACAAATTGCAAATACAAATATTGATAGTTTTTTTTTTTCTGAAAATTTTTTTTTACCTTTGTCCACATATTATCTTTTAAGCTTAATTTGTTATGCTTCCATCATGACTGGTATTCTAGCGGCCCAAAGTCTACTTTAAAACAGTCCCCAAGCAGTCAGCAGATACTATTTACTTTTTGCTTAAAAACATAAATTATATAAGTAGCCTATAACTTGACTTTCTTGACTACATTTTTCTGTGCCACTTTGTTTCCTATTCATTAGATGTTTTTTTTTTATATTTATTTGCTTCTCAATAATTTTTTTTTTTTTTTGGCGGGGGGGTTCAATTGTTTCAGAAAGCATCAGTCTTGAGATTACAGGCATATATTTTATATATGATATAAAAGGCCTGCATATTTAACTGCTTGACTCACTCAGACTTCTTTGCGTTATGGCTCAGAGCAGGAGCTTCAGTCTTTGTTTTCTTCTGGGTGAGAGTCAGCAATCATTCTCTTTCCTAGGCAAGCAATCCTAGCTGGTTCAAATGCTCTGTTATCATTCTATCCTTAATTTTTTTTTCTGATATAAATGTGCCTTAATCTAGTGTACTGAATGAAAACTTTTCACCTATCTCTCCTTTAGCTGTATGAAGACGAGAAAGCCAAGCGTGATATTGGGGTTACATTCAAGAAAACGGTGAGGGCAAGGGAGGGAGTTGACACGCTAGGAGGAAGTAGTAAAGCTTCAGTGGAAGGAACGACACATTCAGTCCGCAAGGGCGAGACCGTGGCTTTCTCCAACTGGATCAACACGTAATTGGACCTTTCTTCCAGTCTCTTTCACTCTCTTTAAAAAAAAAATAATATAATAATTGTTTAATGATAGAGTGTGACAAATGATGTCAAATCTGTCTGTTATATTGATCGTTATATTTTTGTATTTGTTGTAGAACTTTCCATCTGACAGTTGACTTGAACATTTTAAAGTATTATAAAGAGACAGAATGTATAGCAACTATTACTGCTATCAAGACAGAAACTAGGTAGTTTTATGTCGCAGTTGTTCCAACAAAGACAAAGTGAGGAAAGAAATGCATTGACAAACAGACAGTTATGTTATATTTATATATTCTTATTTTCATTTTTTAAAAATGGTATTTTAACATCAAAATGGATAAATTTAGATATATATTCATAATAAAAAAAAAAAGAAGAAAAAAGAAGAACAAAAAAAATCTCATTTTGCTTGATAACATCTTTCTGCTGAGAAAACTGAAGTAGTAAGAAAATAAATAAATCAATACAACAGTGCTTTTAGAAAACTCTTCCGCTAAGTGAACTTATTTCAAATATAAATTTTTCTCGTTCTAGTAACTTGAAAGCAGATCCGGACTGCAAGGATGTGGTTCCCATCAACAGTGAAAGCAACGAGCTCTTTGACAGATGCAAGAACGGCATCATCTTATGGTCAGTTCACCTCTTATCCTTTGTCCTTCTTAGTTTCTATTTCAGATTTGTTTTGTCTTTTTCATGACAAAATGTAAAATGGCAGACAAATGAAACCGGTGGACTTACGATCCATTGTAAACAGCAGGACAATATAGCTTCACTGCTGATTGAGCTCTTTCAAACTCTAGAAGCTGCTTAGTTTTATCATGGAGTGCAGGCCATTAAATCTGTTTCTGCTCAGAAGCAGAATTAAAATTTCCATTCATTTTTTTGCTTAAAGGTTATTTGCTCTATCATATCCGCAATGCCCTATATTGTGTAGCTTATAATGTTTGTTTTTAGTAACTTCCTGTACATAAAATCCTTATTTCTACTCTCCAAAGAAGAGAGCAATAACTTACTTGAATTACCTTTCAAGGGATCTCTTATTTCTCTGGCCTCACATGCATTAAAGGAAAAAAAATGCCCTAGCCCTGAAAACAATACCAGCACCTTGAATTTAAATTTATTGTCTTATTTTCTGTTCTAGTAAACTGATCAACAAGTCTGCTCCAGACACAATTGATGAACGCACCATCAACAAGACAAACTTGTCTGTGTACAGACGGCATGAAAATTTGACACTAGCCATCAACTCAGCCCAGTCAATCGGATGCTCAACTGTCAACATCGGTCCAGATGACTTGGATGCTGGCAGACCTCACCTGGTTCTGGGTCTCTTGTGGCAGATCATCAGGGTGAGGCCCAACTATCACAGTTGCTCAAGTTTGGTTGGAATCAAAATCTTTTCTATCTGAATTGGGAGCAGCTGCTGGGCTGAAGCTAAAAATGGCAAAGCTGTGTCGCCTCAGACACTAGATACACGTACACGAGATAAATTGTGGTGGTAAACTCTCAAATATTACTTTTGTAGGGCATTGTTAGTGCTGATTTTAATCAAATTCATCGTTATTGCTCATCTTTAATGCTGATCCTCTGAAGTCATCACATTCTGTCTAAGGGGATTTCAACTTTTGTGTCTCCTTTTCATCTCTGTTATTTTGTTGGTAGCACTTTGAAGGACAATATCAAATTAGGCTCTGGGAAGTAGAAAAGCACCATCATCACAGGTAACACTCCACTCTGAACAATACCCTTTAACTGTGATCACATATTCTTTCCAGATCGGCCTTCTGTCAGACATCAACCTGGCCCACCACCCGGGTCTCATCCATCTGTTGGAGGAGGGTGAAGAACTGGAGGACCTGCAGAAACTGTCCCCAGAGGCCATCTTACTTCGCTGGGTCAACTACCACTTGCGAAACGCTGGTCAGGACAGGCGCATCCACAACTTCTCAGAAGACATCAAGGTAAGGGTCTCTGACAAGTGCTCAGTAACTAAGGAGTTTGGAAAGGAAGTGAAATTCCCATTTCCATCTGCCTTCATTAAATTCTCAAATAAAGGATTGTAGATAGACTGAGTCCGTGTGACATTATTTTCAAATACATTTTGATATAGACGTGGAAAGCATGGGGATAAAATTGGCTATTTCTATGATTTCTATTACTTGACTTGTGTACTAAGCACAGCAAGAGAAAAAGCCATTGCATTGCTTTACTAAATGTAATTTAGAAATTTAGAAATAAAAATAGGAAAATAGCGTAGATTCAAGGTAGCAGTTTTACTATTAACTGCTAGGCAGTTTTGAGTGTGATGTTTTTCCCTTTGTGTGCAAGAAAGGCAGTGTGACATATATTGGCCCATGCTATCTAGTGGTAGGATCAGATCCTCCTCTTGGCTTGAATGAAGACTTATTTTACCTGCGACTGTAGTGGTGACAATGACACTGCACTCAGTTTTGGCATCTGAGATCTGATATCATTAGCTGCAGTTCCCTTGCTATATGCAGTACAGTGTAGTTATTGGAGTCTTCATGAAAGGCTATTAAGGATTCTGATAGGGAGACATCATTAGTCTCTGTATCAGCGTTTTAAACTCTTAATTCCTGTGCTTGACTCTCACCAGGACTCCGAAGTGTACACATACCTGCTGCATCAGATTTCACCTAAAGACAAGGGTGTAGATTTGTCTCCTTTGAGGGTAAGTTTTCCCTGGTCTGCTTTATTGTGTTGTGAGTGTTAAAAATAGAGCCCCAATTCGAAACTTATGGAAAATTGAATCCACTTTGACCGAACCCAACAAAGACAAAGTTTGTGGTGCTCAAAACTGCTGTCTACATAAGAAACAGAATCTATTTGGATGATAAATTCCTCCAACATCTGATTAGTTTAACATTTCGAGAGTGTTTCAAACAATTTTATCATGTGATCCTTGTTTACTGATTCTGCTTTTCTTTTCCATGACCCATATTTACTTAAACTGATGTTGTCTCAAATTTTACATATTTACTTATACTGTGACTTTTTTTATTTCTATCTATCTATAAGTATTTTGTTAGTTTTATAATTGTACATGTCTACCAGTACTTAAATTATTCTATGTAATTCATTTTTGCTTCAATTATGATTCTTTCCCGTGATTCATTAAAAGGAATCGGACCTAACAGAAAGAGCCGACTGTATGCTAACACAAGCGAACAAGATCGGTTGTCGTAGTTTTGTTGGGCCTGCGGACGTAGTGGAGGGAAATGCAAAGCTCAATCTGGCCTTTGTTGCTAACCTGTTCAACAACTTCCCAGCTCTGGAAGGCGTGGACGAAAACATGGAGCTCGACATCAAGGAGGAGACCAGGGAAGAGAAAAGTGAGAATTCCACTAGCAAAACTGTGCTGCTCAAAGAGTGTTTTATTGTTGGCACATCATCACTAAAACCTATCATTATTTTTTGAGGGGATTTTTTTGGTCGGAAATGTTCTGAAAAATCACCTCAGCTTTGTGGGCTGTGTTTTACTTTTATTTAATTTTATTTTACTTCTTCATTGGTTTTATTAAGTTTATACCATAAGTTATTGTCAATGCTTTTTGAAATTGACATCCACCAATCTGCGCACATGAGGTATTGGCAGGCTACTTGGGTGTATGCTTTAGTCTCTCAGTACATCTCTGTGTAGTTAGACCCTGATTAAAGTGTAAACCTCAAAAACTGAAGTCTGATTATTGGAATTTCTGAATTTTACGAGAGGATAGGTTATTTTTTTCTCTTTAGTTTTGTTAGAATGGAATTCATATTTTGAAGTTTTTCTGGTTTGATTCTCTTAATTTGAAGTCAATACCATGCCATAAAGCATTACAAAAGTACTGCATGCATCTCTCAACTAGCAAGGAATATTAATCCCTATCGAAGAAAAGCTGATCAGTTCGCTAACAAAGTATGGAGGGAGCTAATGCCCTAAAAATGAAGTGCCACTTGTAACACTGATAATGGTAGCAATGTGGAACAGGGGAAGGGAGAATTACTCGTCACATACACAGTACACCTAGTCAGTGATGCATAGATATAGTTTTGCCACTTTTTTGTAATTCGAGTTCTGTAAATTGAGATTCTGTTTTATCCTCAATAGAATATGCGTTATTGTAAAAGACTGAGCCATCTTTGGCATGGTTGTCCAAAATTAGTTTTTGTATTTCAAATATTTTGACTTTTCCCAGCATATCGCAACTGGATGAACAGTATGGGAGTCTCGCCATATGTGCATTACATCTACAACGACCTGACAGATGGCTGCATCGTGTTCCAGCTCTATGATATCTGCAAGCCTGGTGTGGTCGACTGGAGTCGAGTCAAGACAAAATTCAGCAAATTAAAGGCAAACTTTGAGAAAATTGGTATGTTTTAGTCACAGTTTTTCAAAGTTTTTAATTTAAAAAAAAAAAGAAAAGTGCACCAGTTGCATGAGAAATTAACTAATTTTTTTAAAAATGTGAAAGAGACAACCTTAATTGGAATGAGAAGGAAAAGGAGAGGAGTAGGACTGAAACCATAAACGATGTTTTAAAAATTTGCGTGTACATTTCAGAGAACTGCAACTATGCTTGTGAACTGGGCAACAAACTAGAATTTTCTTTGGTGGGTGTGGGAGGCAAAGACATTCATGATGGCAACCAGACCCTCACACTGGGTGAGTTTTTAAGATATTTTTTTTAACCTTTAGTTGTGAATGTCTAATAGAGGTGATGTTCAATGGATGTCATGCTCTGCTCCTGTTTTTGGTATCATTTTTCAGTTTCATACATGTCTGTTTTTTGTTTTTATATTGTCTGCTACTGTTCCCCCAGTCTTTAGCCTATAAACTCATTCTTTCTGTCTGTCTTTTCCTCTTTCTCTGCTAATCTCATATTTTCTATCTATCTCTCTTTCTCTCAATTCATCCCCTTCTCCCTTCACTCTTTCCATACAGTATCTCTTTTTGCTCTCCTAACATCTTCCCTCTCCTGCCTTCTATCTCTCTTTTCCTCTCTCTTTCGTTTCTCTCTGCATAATATCTTCAACAGTTAATCTTTTGTTGCCCCCTTAAAAAGCCCAAATAAAACATTAATGAACTTCACTTATTGTGAACGATAATGTGTTGAGAAGATACTCAGCACAGTATTGTGTGCAAAACACATCTCGTCATTGCTGGTAATTCAATTGTTTTCACTTTTTCATCAATACCAGCTCTTGTGTGGCAGTTGATGAGAGCTTACACCATCTCCATATTGAGTGGCGTCTCCTCAGATAGCAAGAATGCTGAGAAGGCCATCCTTGCTTGGGCTAATGACAGGGTGAGTCCAGCACATATTGCAAAATGAAGTGAGCTCTTGACAAATCAAGGTTTCTCTGTTCACTCTATAGTGGTTTAAGTTGAAACATACACAAGTGATTGAGTTTGGGCTACAAAGTAGACAGAAATGTTTATAGAGTATTTTGGGACTGAAATTTTAAAGAAAGAGGAGAACAAAAAAAAAAAATACGGAAACGAAAAGGTTTTTGTTTACAAGATATTGATGTATTCTTGAATACAATATTGGTGATTGGGCTATAAAGTAGCGGTATCACAGACCAGTACGTAGACTTCTCTATTTTTAACTTTTTCATAATCCGGGTCGCCTGGGATCCTCCTTTACCAGCTTTGATCAAATTCATTGTAGAGACTAGGTAATGGGTTTCAGAGGCTTGATTCAAGGTTTGGCTCGGTTTAATATTGTTTGTCCACGTTTTGTAATCATTTGCTTTTCTCAATCTGTTTTAATTTCTTCCTATTTTATTGACTGGCCAATGGTCCTTGGTACTCCTTTTGTCATAAATGAAATATTAAAGCATCAAACAGCACACTCATCAATGATGACCACTACCTCAGGCTGCTTGTATTATCGTTAAGTTAAGGGCATACACCTGAAAGTTTATAACCTTTTTCTTTGTCTAATATATATCTTTTCTTTATTACTGGGCTAACTTGCTGTGTCATATTTATAAGTGCAACAGATGTGTAATATCGTAAAAGTGTCAGAAACAATGCAGTGTAATATTTAATACACTACTCACTTCCATGCATTATTACTATATATTTCTGTTACGAGTTCTTTGGCTCGTTTTGTTAGGGGATAATTTTTATTTCATGGGCAACGCCTGATGGGAAGCATTTTCCTCTTTGTAGGCCAAATTCCATGTCAGTCATGTTCTCTGCCTGTATTATGTTTTATGATACATGCACAAAATATGCATTTGAAGAGATAAAATGATAACCAGCGTAATTAGGTGAAATTCTATGATTTAGTTGTTCATCTGGATTTAGTTTAAAAAAAAAACCTTTAAATCCAACTCAAAATCTCCGAAGATCGAGGGCTAGATTTACATAATGACATGAAATAGTTAAATACACAAACAACTTTAATCATCTATTTATTGTTCATTTTTATATATATATATATATATATATATATATATATATATATATATATATATGTGTGTGTGTGTGTGTGTGTATGTAGTTTGAAGATAAGTTGGAATAATTGATAAGAGTGCTCAACTGCTTTTCATAGATATAGAAGATCTTGCCCTAAATTCTCTTCATATGACACTGGTGTTTCAAGTGTCGTATGAAGAGAATTTAAGGAAAGGTTTTCTATATCTATATATCTATATATATATATATATATATCGAAATGACTATGTAGAGTGTCACTCTACATAGACTGATAGAGCTCTGCACATTATTCAGAGTAACAGCTGAGCTCTTCTGTGACAGAAACAAAAGACTACGAGACAAAGACCAGTTTTGCGCCACTCAGCGCCAGCCTGCCACTGCCAGTAGCCTACTATCCATGCGAATGTTCATCCAGCGAGAGTAGATCTAGATCGAGAGCTAATGTTGCCATCTTTAAAGTTATTTGAAAAGTTAAAAGAGTATACTCAAATAAATTTAGATTACCCTAGCTGAAAGTGAAGTTGAATGGAGTGTTTTGCCGTTGGGTCGCTTTTTGCGACTCTAGAAAGCTTTGAACTACAGTTTAAATGGCACCAGAAAGAACAAGGCGTTCATAAAACGATTACTCATTGTTGGGATATTCGTTGCATGGGTTCAAGTTTTCCAATTTTTTTTTTAGCTTAGATGTGGCAGCCACCAAGTCTATTGGACAATCTTTATGTAAGAATCTCCGTGATTTGAAAAGGGAGAGGTTATGTTAGGTATGAATAATCAAGTGGGTGGGACTAAAAATTTTCTAACATGCTTATGTTGGTCTCTTGAGCGCAACTTCTCAGTTATATATTGGTAATGGAACTATCAGTATCACATCCCTTCACAATTCATAAAGGGTATTACGCCATGTTTGTTTTATTGTTAGGCTTTAGCGTTGCAGGTTGCCGTGAAAGACTGATGATGGGCGGCTAGTGAAAATTGATATTCATCAAAACGACCATTTGATTTTATCAGACAAATCAAAGATAGAAAAGCGCAGTTAACGCAACCCTTTCGTAACACGTCTTTATCTCTCTGCCCCTCCACTGCCTCCTTGCCCCATCTCACTCATCACTGGACTGGCCAATGATACACTTCAGCACAAGTGACTGCCAGTTTGGGACCCACCTACCCTCCCCCAACGACCCCTCAACCCTCTACCATCTGGTACCCGATCCATATCTCTCCCGCTGAATCCCCTTCCCCCGTAGAGCTCAGTCTGTCCCGTTGCATCCAAGTTTGGGTCTTTCCTCATCCCGCTAAACCCAGGTAGAGCAAATGGAGTTTACATATTAAACGGTCCCACTGTAGGGGTGGTCCCATTGTAGCGGGTGCTGCTATAGTCATGTTTTAGTGTATTTTTTCTGTATCATGAAAACATGATAGTTGATTCAAACAACCCATATATATATATATATATATATATATATATATATATATATATATATATATATATATATATATATATATATATATATATAAATTAAATTTAAAAAATTGATTTATTATCTGATTTTGAATTTGAAAATCTAACAACCATAGTCAAACTCTTATAGAAAGAGAAAGTAAAACACACGTTAAGAAACATAATAGTTATGAAAGTTTCACTTTCGTCACCTATTTAGGTACATGTACTGCATCGTACATCCTAACCCAGCCTAATACAAATCTTCTTAGAGTGTTACTCTACATAGTGTCGCGGTCTATGTAGAGTTATATAGTGTTTGGCTCTATTTAGAGTGTGACTCTACATAGTGTTTGGTTCTATATAGTGTGTGACTCTAAATAGTGTCCGGCTCTATGTAGAGTGTGACTCTAAATAGTGTCCGGCTCTATGTAGAGTGTGACTCTAAATAGTGTCCGGCTCTCTGTAGAGTATGACTCTGCATAAAGCCTTCCTATATGCATATATTATCATGTTATCCTTTTGATTCTGGTTGAAGCATTTTATTTGAAACAAGCATTATTGCTAAGACAAAAACAGTTTTAAAATTAAAGGTATCAGTAAGCATTCAACCAAAAAAGGTTAAATTTTGACCTTCAATGGACAAGAATGACAAGAAGGATTGGCTCATCAGTGCAAGTTTTGGCAGCATTGTATAGAATTACATATAAAGATGATGTATATATGGGCAAATCCTTCAGTTCACAGAGCTTTTAACTACTATCTCATTTTCAATCCTCCAGCTGGGCAAAGACGCCCACTTTAATGCCTTTGGAGATCCCAATTTAAGTGATAGCATCATCCTCATCAAACTGATCGAGAAGCTGAAGCCAAACGGTGTTGACTGGAAGTTGGTCAACCAAGCTGCCCATTCCGAAGAGGTATGTTACAATAGGCTAAGCTACATACTGCAGCTGTATGGTTAACTGCTGAGCCCAAACTGCTCAGAAACTGCTATACAACCCAAACAGTTACTAAGGAATTAATTAAGTGTGGAAAATTTCACAATCTGGGTTGAATAACTTGCTTTGAGCCTGTCGGTTTTTAAATCCATACTGTAGACTGTATCGTTTATTGATTGCTCTTTGCTTAATATTGTGTCACACTTTATGCTCACAGAAACTGTTATCCAAGTACAAAAAAGGTCTGTCATGCAGAGTTTTTTAGCAAGACACTGTGCATGATAGTGTAGAGAAAGCAAAAAAGCTTCTGAGTTTTAACAAAACTTGAAGTGCTCTGTTTTTCTTCTTCCTTAGTGCTGAACAAATACATTTAGCATAGCTAATAGGCAGTTTTTAATGTGATAACTTTCTGTTTTCTAATTTCACAGGAAAAATTGGCTAATGCTCGCTATGCTATTGGTATTGCCCGTAAAATGGGAGCCAAAGTCTACGCCCTGCCTGAAGATATTGTGGAAGTGAAGCAGAAGATGATTATGACAATCTTTGCGTGTTTGATGGCCCGAGACACCAGTGCAACTAATGGGCAGAAACTCACCAATAGTCTCCAGGCTTAGAGCTAGACATGATTATAATACCCAGCCCACTCTCTTCTTGTCTAGAAATTTTCATTGACACATCACATTACTGATTTTGCATTCATTCTCTATGTTCATAATTTTTCTTCCTTTAATGGCTTCAATAGTTCAATTTTTGTCCCTTTTGGTACGGTATTGTGAAGTTACCTGGTGAATCGAAAGAAGTGGCTGCTTGGAAGACATTATGTGGTCTGTACTGATAATATAGAAATATTGTATCAATACTAAGTATGTATTGTGATAGAAGCAAACATGACTTGCTAAGAAAGGTAGACAGATTTCTCTGTTTGATTGTCAGAAGTTACGTTAAAAGTTTGGAGATGTTGCGGCTGGACATGAATTCTGTTTAAATGGATTATAATTGCTAGCAAGTAAAATTAAATTTAAATTAAAACTGCTGATACATGCCAAGTCCTTCAAGATACAGTGGCCTTTATTGAATTCATTTTTTTTTAATGCAATTAGTTTATTTTTCTTACTTGATATTTTTTAGGTGTGAAGGTGAAGTTATATGTTATCAAATTGTTAGTTGTTATTTAATGTCATATTTCATGCAAAATGTCATGCATTGCGTCAAAGCACAAGCAATAGTTTTTTTTTTCTTTTTTGGATATTTTTAGAACGGGTATAAATGAAACCAAAAACATCAAAGACTAGATCAGGTTATACAATCTGATTGCTGAGTGCTTATTGAAACTGGATTTTTTTTTCGTTTTAGAAATATTCTTTTTTTTTTTTTTTTTTGTTTTATTTTTTTTTTTAATTTTGTTTTGGGTGTTAAAAACGAGGGCACCTCCAAGGTTGATCACAAACCTAAAAACTGATTGGGTATGTCAAAAACATGGCCAATGAATATAATTATTTTTTTCTTTGGTTGGTGGTATTTATTATTGTTATATCATGTTAACAGATGCTGTTGAATGTTTGGTAGCTTATTTGTTTGGTTTGTTTTTATTGTGACCTTATTCCTAAATACTTTTGAACAGGCCACCATAATAATCTGAGCTTTTGCTTCAAGCAAATGTTATTTTGTTATTTGTTTTGTTTTTTTTTTCATACTGGAGCCATACTTTGTTCTAATCCTATTTGTGACAAAATTGTTTAGTGATATAATTTTTGTTATCCATACTATACTACTCAAACGGGCATATGAAATAATTTTTGCCTTTTAAGGCTTTGTGTGTGTAGTATCTTTTTCAGCTAAGGACAGAAGAAGATTAAGCCCTTGAAAAATCGGAGGATCTTTTTTTGGATAAGAGTAACAAAAGAATGGGGGGAGGGGGTATTGGAGGGATTTTGGGGTTAGATTTTAAAGTGTGATTTCCTCTCCTTCACTGTCTATTCCAAATTTAGCAATAAATGATACAAGGGACTAAATCTGTAGATTAATCCATTATTGAATTAGTGGTTTTTTTGTACTTGATAGCATAGCTTTTCTTGTCAGCATATTAAAATCTTCAGCTCCTTGTTATACATGACCTCTGGTGACTTGACCTGTCTGTTAAGGCTTCTTTTCTTTTGATGTTTTTGATTAGATCAGACTTTGTTATTGGTGTTTCTTGGACAACAAGTCTCATTCTAAAAATCTTTTTTCTCGCCCTGTGATCTGTTTGTAATGCGATTTAGCATTTTTAGGCTTATGTTTTTTGTTGCCACTGAGGTGATGAATTGATTAAAAGGGCTGCAGTTAATACACATATTGTGAATTTGGTTGCTTTACTGTGAGTTTCTATATATTTGACTGGCTACGGAGGCATGTGAAGTTAGCTTGAACTGATGTTGATGTTCTATCATTCCCTCTGGTTTCTGTCCATCTGTTTTGGGAAAGAAATGTGCATTCCATTTTAAGGGAAGCAACTTTAACTTTAAGATATTTTCATAATGTACTTATCCTTGTAATGCTGTTATTTATTTTTTCTTTTTAAATCTTTAGTGTTTTCCAACTTCTGCCAAGAAAACTGATGCAGAGATATTAGAGCATCTTGGGAGATACTTTAGATCCTCATGCTAGTCTTTGCACTGCTCATCATTGGCGTCTCCAGTATGTTAACAATTTCTCCAGCCTTTACCATGCTGCTTAATTCTAACAGAGTATGTCTCTTAATTGCTATATGCACGCAGAGGAAAACAGTCACACTGTCTCAGGTGATGGCAGAGGATATATTTTGGCCAAGTTCTTCATGCGTGAATTTTCTCCAGTGATGGCTTTTTAGGGTCGGTTAGCAAGGGTTGCTGACATCTCTTTGGAGTGGAAAAAAATTGAAAAAAATGTTCCTTTATTAAAGAATTTATTTCAAAATATATGGAGCACAGAATAATATAAAGTCACAGCTACTTGAATTTTGTCATAGAAAGTTTTTAGCATTTTCTTGCTGTACAGACTTGAACAAATAAATGTGACATTTCCCACATTGTATCTTGTTATATTTTCTTAATTACCCTTTTGCTAACATGTAGGACTGCTCTTGTGGCAAAGAAAAAAGGTCATTTCCTAATATAGGTTAATATATATATGTTTTTAGAAAATTCCTGTATATTGTATTTTCTAAAATAGGACAAGGTTATTGGACATTAGGGTTAATTAGATCTTCATATAGTACTGCATTGTGAAATATGTTTCATTAATATACATCATGCAATGTATTTGCAGATTGATTTCAAAGCAATTCATATTTTAAAAAAAATTAATAAAGATGTGAAATCTGCACTGTTATCTACCCATCGTAAACATATCCTTTTCTGTTTGTTATACTGTTGTTAATATTTTTTTTTAAATTGTTATAAGCCTGTAATCCATAACCTTACGAGATCAGCTTTTTGCAGAGGTCAGAAAATAATTTATATCATTACAAATATGAACGAAGGATGAGCTAATAGTGCTGTGGTACTGTTCAGGTGACAACTTGGGTCTAGGTTTTAACAATCAAGATGTTGTTTTATTCGAAGAAAAAAAAATGAATGTAAATGCAAATAATGTTGTTTCATGATTTTGTCTAATGGTTTTCATCTAAACTTTATTTTGATATAATCAGTGATACATGAGTTGAAAAAATATCATTTGAGAACATTGTACTTTGAAGCAATTTCTGATTTACATTCGCAAACTGGCATCTATGACTTGTCTGTCATGGCAATGTATTCTTTTGTATTCATAAAATATAAACCATGTCATCAATATACGCTTTCAAATAAATCATGAGCTCCTACTCTGTGTCTTGTTTTTTAATATTTTGGTGTTAGGTTCAGCAAGTTGATTACGTTTAGGTTGTTGCCCCAGATTTATTAAACAGATTTGCTAAGTTACAAGGATATTTCTTGCCATGTTAGCTGTGAGAGGAGAAAAAAGACAAATGGAGAGTCTTTCTTTTTTTTACATTCATAAGTGAAATGAAATACATGCAGTTAAAAAATCCTCAAGCATTTTTTCAGCTGCTTAATTCAAGACCTGAAGTTCAAAGTGAATGCAAACCACATCGGTTTTAGGTAATGTAAACAAAATACACATCTGTCATTTTATTATGATGTTTCACTCCGTTCAGTGCTTTCTGACCATTTTTCATGAAGCAAGTCTGCTTTGTCACCTATGGCTCGCCAGTCCCACACAACTTGTAAGCATTCCTATCATTGGCTTGTAATAAAGCCATCATGCCTTCTCACAAGATTCTTCAAGATAAGGGAATGGAGAACTCTCATGAACTTTCTCATCCCCTCTCTTGCTATTACTTTATCATCCTCGACTACGTCTCATCAAGATAACTTTCCATGAAAAGTGCAAATTTAACTCAACCTTATTGAGTTTTTAGTACATCTAGCAGTTTTGAAGAAGCATCAAGTTGTGTGAAAACATTTAGTTTGATAGTACAGATGACCTCTCTCTCTCTCTCACCCTACCTCACTCACTTGCCCCCTCTTTTTCTCTCCCTCTCTCTTATCTCTCGCTCTCTCCCTATCTTGCTCCCCTCTCTCTCTCTCTCTCTCTCTCTCTCTCTCTCTCTCTCTCTCTCTCTCTCTCTCTCTCTCTCTCTCTCTCTCTTTACTCTCTCTCTCTACTCTCCCTCTCTACTCTCCTTAACCTGATGTTTTATTTTAGTTTAATTGAACAAATTACTAAAATATACTAAACTCATAGCAATTTTATTATTATAAATTTTATTTATACAAAAAAAACATGTTACTTACAAGTCATTTAAGACAAAAGTTTAAAAAACAACATGTTACTTACAAGTCATTTAAAACAAAAGTTTCTCTTTTATGTATTAAGTATAAGCAGATTAACGTTTGCGTTTTTAATGTTGAACTAAATGATCATAGATATTGAAACTTTCATTTCTCTCTCTCACCCTACCTCACTCCCTTGCCCCCTCTATTTTTCTCTCCCTCCCCCCTCTCTCTCTCTACTCTCCCTAACCTGATGTTTTATTTTAGTTTAACTGAACAAATTACTAAAATATACTAAACTCATAGAAATTTTATTATTATAAATTTTATTTATAAAAAAAAAACATGTTACAAGTCATTTAAGACAAGTTTTTCTTCTATGCATTAAGTATGAGCAGATTAACGTTTGCGTTTTTAATGTTGAACTAAATGATCATAGATCTCTCTCTCTCTCTCTCTCTCTCTCTCTCTCTCTCTCTCTCTCTCTCTCTCTCTCTCTCTCTCTCTCTCTCTCTCTCTCTCTCTCTCTCTCTCTCTCTCTCTCTCTCTCTCTCTCTCTCTCTCTCTCTCTCTCTCTCTCTCTCTCTCTCTATATATATATATATATATATATATATATATATAAGGCAATGCACCATTTTATCTCCCTCGTTCTTTCTCTCTCTTTTATAACATTTTCAAAAAATAAGCTGTTGTGGAGGAGATAGCGGAGAAAGAATTCAACGTTAACGTTTACAATATAGATACATTACACGCAGGCGTGTGGACAAAAATTACTCCAATAAAAAAAAAAAGAGCCATCGAAATAAATATATGATATTTGTTTCATACTGAAAAAGATTGACTGCAAGGAAAAGTTAATTTGCTAGTAATTACATCAATCGGTCACTTTTTGCCTTTAGCGTCTAGCTATATTGATTCCACTCATGGGTGACATCTTGCTACTAGCGTCTAGCTATATTGATTCCACTCATCGGTCACATCTTGCTACTAGCGTCTAGCTATATTGATTTCACTCATCGGTCACATCTTGCTACAATCGCCTTGCAGTAGGGACATCGATGGAGAACATCTTTGGTTGATTTGAAAACGAATGGGATTAGACAACAGCCGAACCAGAGCCTGTTGAAAAACAAACGAGCATGAATGAAAAAATAAAGCAATAATTAAAATTTACTAGATTTGCAAGTTTATTAGATATCAGCCACAGAGTAACAGGTCGCAAGATCAACTTTTGTCTTTCGTCGCCGTTCCAACAAACCTGTTTCACCTGGATTGGCACACTTTGCTTCAATAAATTCGAAATTCATGAATGGTCTGTGAGATATTTTGTGCGATGCAATTGTTTGATATAGCTCATTGACTGGACTACAACTTAACAAAGGCATTTTTTAGCATATCAAACAAAGATCGAGTAATAAAAGAAAGCAGAAATCTGAATTTCTTTGCATATGCCTCTAATATTATTATAATGACCTTCATGCAACCTCAGACTAATCTCAAAGAGATGCAAGTGCATAGTGGAAGTTTGGGGAAGCCAGAAAGCTTAGTTGGTAGAGCGCTGCATTGACAAAACGGGGTTCGGCGTTCAATTCTTACCTGCATCGCCCTGATGGTGGAGAGAATATAATCCAACCAGCTTTAACCTTGTCTTCAGGAACGAAGCAAGATGAAGGGGAGCTAAACCTAAACCAAGGTACGGTGTGAGTTTGAGCTGTGGGATAGAGGGTTTCAAGTAAAGGCCAATTTGAAAGCCTTATACGTTCATTGTACGCGCTGTTACTGTTTCATGATGTACCATGGGAACAGAAAAAGCTTGGTCTGCGGATGATTATGTTCTACTAACCCCAAAAAGCAGATGCCACCAACTATCATCCAAGTTACAAAGCCACTCTCATATTCCCGTTT
This sequence comes from Elysia crispata, assembly GCA_033675545.1. Classification (NCBI taxonomy): domain Eukaryota; kingdom Metazoa; phylum Mollusca; class Gastropoda; family Plakobranchidae; genus Elysia; species Elysia crispata. Next base: position 208,752 of record JAWDGP010005588.1, read on the forward strand.
AGTGGACACATCAGCCTGGCAAAGTGGACAGATGATCCGCCTACTCCGTCTCCCCAGATGTAAGACAGAACCATCGACTGCTGTAGCAAGAGGCTGTGAGGTCCGAACTGGCACAGTCGTAAAAAAAAAAATAAAGAAAAAGAAGATGCGGATAGCAAACTTTAAAAAAAGGTTTCTTTGGTAGGCCTAATCAAAAGTGTATAATTGTATGTAATATTAGAATAAATGTGAAGTAATATTTTATTCGAATTAAAGACACAATAGATTTGGAACATATATATATATATATATATATATATATATATATATATATATATATATATCAATATCAATATATAATATATAAATACATAGCTACAAAAAAAAACAAATAGTCATTCCCGCAGCAAGGCTATAAAGATATATGAAAAATACAAGTTATACATGGATCTATTATATCTAAAAGAGAAATCGCATCATTGTAAAACCCAATCTTTTCTCCTCTTTTTCATCTTAATAAAATTGAATTAAACACTTTAGGAAGATACTGGTCGATTACAACATGTGGCTTCAGCATGACTAAGCCTACCATTAATGATGTGCACTAAAAGTTGTTTTTATTTTTGTTCCTTTTCTTTTCTCAAGTGTCCCGAAGAAAATAATAAACGGAAACAAAGAAGTGATGAGGAAGGACAACAAGGGGAGAGAATTATAAGACATGAACGAGATAACCCTAACCGAAACCTATTTCTAATTGCTAAGAGGAGAAGCCTATTATGTAATAAGGGGATCTTACTTTGAGGAATCGAGTTGAAGAGAATGGTTAGAAAAGATATACGGGAAGATTGCAAGGCTAGAGTGTTTTATAAACAGAACAGAAATAAGATGGCGGTTTGGGAAAAGAAAGAGAGAGAGAGAGAGAGAGAGAGAGAGAGAGAGAGAGAGAGAGAGAGAGAGAGAGAGAGAGAGAGAAAGAGAGAGAGAAACAGACAGACAGAGACAGAGACAGACAGAGACAAAGACAGACATACATATAGAGAAAGAGAGAGATAGATAGATAGATAGAGAAACAGACATAGACAGACAAACACATAGATAGAGAAAGATAAAGACAGAGACAGACAGAGAGACAGACACAGACAGAGGCAGAGACAGACAGACACAGACAGAAACAAAGAGAGACGTACAGACAGAGAAAGAGAGAGATAGATAAATAGATAGAAAGACAGTCATAGACAGACAAACACAGAAATAGATAGATAGATAGATAGATAGATAGATAGAGATGTGAGATCAGTATTAATCTGAGAAAAAGTGTATTTATGTCTTAATCTAGGAAATGAAAATGATCAAAGCCAAAACTTGCTGACGTAGACAATAAGTCTTACACCAATGATGTAATAACAGAAAATCTTGAGAAAACTTGCCCACCACCCTACCGCCTCTTTTCACACTTTTTCTCTCTAATATCAATTCCAAACACACAATTACGCGCTTCCTTTTTACACGAAATCCCAGCCTACCGATATCTTAAAATCTTAAGATCTAATTTAATGTTGTTCTTGTATGTATGGCATTGTTATTGTTATGCAATTAATTTTGTTGTTGTTGATGCTATTATTGTTGTTGTTATTGTTGTTTTTGTTGTTTTGTTATAACATCTTAGATAAAAAAAAACCTACAATTTTTTGATAAGCAGAGTTGATCGAATGTTTTATTTCCCTTGTAAGCACTATTCTAGTAATATGATTATCTTAGACAAAGTCCAAAGAGGTAGGAACTTCATCCCTGAAAGCCGATACTCTGGGAAGCTTACAACTAATGCAATCTGCAACAGAAACATTGTACTTTTAGGCTACCTGTGACATGGCTTTGCAGCTCGAAAAGCGACGGGCCATTTGTTTGAGTAGGTTGGTTCTGGTCACATTGACTTGGAAATCCATGATTTGACAGCTCGAAAAGCGGCGGATCATCTGTTTGAGTTGGTGGGATCTGGTCAAATTGACTTGGAAATTCATGACTTGACAGCTCATAAAACGGCGGATCATCTGTTTGAGTTGGTGGGATCTGGTCAAATTGACTTGGAAATTCATGACTTGACAGCTCATAAAACGGCGGATCATCTGTTTGAGTTGGTGGGTTCTGGTCACATTGACTTGGAAATTCATGACTTGACAGCTCATAAAGCGGCGGGTCATCTGTTGGAGTTGGTGGGTTCTGGTCACATTGACTTGGAAATTCATGACTTAACAGGTCGTTAAACTGCGAATCCACAGTGTATACATTCATTGCTCAAGTTCTGGGTGGATGGAAAGAAAGTGTTGAGTGACACTATAATCTTGTGTCTTCTGACACGTACCGGGACAAAAATCGCTCGTCTCTTGCAAAAGTGTTTGTTAAAATACTGCACCTTATTATTATACAGAGGGGAAAAAAAGAAAACTACGGGAATTTCGATCGGATGTCTCCACAATGACTGCTCACGAAGTTCCAAAACTTTTCAAATACGGTATGCAATATTTTAATCATGTTTTAAGGTTAGTAGACATTTATGCGTACAATTCAGAATCATCGAAAAATAGCACTCCAGTTAAAAAAAAAAAAAAAGTAAATCGTAAAAATTATGTTGATGGAAACATAACTTAAAGGGAAAAGGATCCGTGTGGATATTAAATTTTGCCAAAAGAGTTCCAGTATATTGCTTGCAAACTGACAAAAAAGACAAAATTTATATCAGTTAACAAAACTATGTCTCAGACTTGTAAAGATGATTTTGACCTACGCTTTCTGGAATTGGGGCATTAAAACTACAGTAAAATACTCTTCAACCAAAAATGTTTAAACCTAAATATAAACATAAAATAAAAATAGTATTTTGATATCAAATAATCATAGTTGCACAAAAACATACTTAAATGAAATCCATAAGATTTCGATGTAAGTTAACAGAGTTACTGTGTATATGTGACACAAAATGTGTTGACTTTGAGCTCCACAAAACAATGATACAAAATAGTCTTTGAAGTTACCAAAGAAAAAGGTTGGCAACAGAAGCACTGACAAGCACTGACAAGCACTATGGTCTCGCCATAACTGTTTTAGTCAGAGAATGAGGGAACTTTTGTTTACGCATGTTGTTACCAATTGGGATCTGATGGAATATTGTGACAAAGATTCCTAAAATTTCATAAAGATGTTAAGTTCCCCATTTGCAATGAAACATTTTTGAAGTGTTTTTGTTTACAATTAAAAACATTTAGAAATGAAACTTAGATCTACATCTTTATGCTTTTGTTTTCGACTTGAGGGATTGTATTACAATGATTAAATTATTAAATCAAGATGAAATTTTAAATTACAATAGATAATGTTTCATGAATGCAAGATGACATGTAAACTTACATTATGCTTTGAACTAAGCAACCTTGAGTTTTATCAATTTACCTAAAAGAGCGTTGTTAACCATATATGGTACTAATTAATTAAGCAGCAAGGATGAAATGCCACAAGTAAATTAAATAATATGCTACAGGAGTGATGCGCCGTTAATTGCTCAAACAGAAGCCTGAAACCAACTACTGCTCCAAGGAATAACCTTCTTATGCGGTTTCAAACTTTCTAGATGTAACTGTTAGGTGCTTTCAACAAAAATAACCCAAGAATAGATTTAGTTTAACTTCATTTTATAGATAAATTATTTTTTTTATTACAAATCCAAAAGCTATAATTTAAAGCTCAGGTTTAAATCTTCATCTATTGCTTTGAGTCTAGCTGCTGATCATATTTAGGCCCTATATCAAGAACCTATATGTCCAAACAACTTTTTAGATTCTTTGCCTAGATCTTATACAATAATAGTGGGTTGGATCTATTCCAGACGGTTTACATCTGGCGCCGCCAAAATTGTATGAGCATTTTCAGTTCCATTCCTGCCATCTCTGATCTGTCAAGCGGTGTATACAGAAAGCAGTTCGCACATTCGCCCTTTTCTTTTAAGAAAATAATAGTCACATTATTGCTTCGATTTCGCAAAACATTATTTTAGTCAAAAATAATATTACCACTCCAATCTTTAGGAGAGTTTAAATCTTAGTGCCAAAATTAACGTTCCTAAGTGATCTAGAAATGCTTGGTTAGATGATCCTCATTTTACACCTAGTCATTTATTAAAAGATTATTATTATTATTATTATTATTATTATTATTATTATTATTATTATTATTATTATTATTATTATTATTATTATTATTATTATTATTATTATTATTATTATTATTATTATTATTATTATTATTATTATTATTATTATTAATTATTAATTATTATTATTGTTATTATTACTAAAATTACTATTTTTTTACAATTGTTATCAATATTCAGCTAGCTTCAGTTATACGAGGGGGTTTCAGGAAGACTTTGGTCTAGATAATTATGAAGCAGTACGGTAAAGATATAGATTTGTAATTTGGAACGCATACTTTTAGATCTTTACAAGCATGACTTACCCGTCCAAATGAAAAAGTGGGCAAGACAACTACATTGAAAGAATTCAAACTTAACAAAAATAATACTTAATCCCTCAGAGCCACACTAAAGAAAAGCAAACTTTACAACAACAACAACAACAACAACAACAACAACAACAACAACAACAACAACAACAACAACAACAACAACAACAACAACAACAACAACAACAACAACAACAACAACAACAACAATGATACACATGTATGTTATATACATATAATGTGGTGTCGTCGACCTATTACAGATACAGAAAATGCTCTCCAATACAAAGTAAAAATGTTCAACTGCTCAGAAAATATTACAGAGAAAAAAATAAGGTCCCGAATTTTTTAAAATTTATTGAATTTCCCGGGATTCAGAAGCATAAAATTGTTTTACATCTGGTCTCAATCTGTATGAGTCATGCAAGACAAATTAAGCGTGGCAAGTTAATGGTTTAACTTGAATGTAAGATTCTAAGGTTTCATGTTGGCAATTAGTGGATCTGGTCGTTATCTTAGATATAAATCTCTATAGAAGTACGAACCGCGAGCAAAAGAGGCAGAAGTAGTGTTTTTACATTCGCAACCACCGCTCCAGAAAATAAAAGAAACGACGATGATAGATTTTTTCTTAATATTACTGACCAATCAAACCACTTCTGTTGTAATTGTCTCGTACAAACGACATATGTTTCATTACTCTTTTGTCTTCACGCTAGAGGATGTAAAATTTCATTTAATTTCTCAATGTTTCACTCCATTAAAAAAAAAATAACATGCTTTTCATTCACAAAATGTAATAATTTGTTTTTAAAGCGTCATCAGCTTGGAAATTATAAACCGCTGAGAATAGTCTTTTAAGTGTTAGTAAATTTATCATATCAAATTTGGCACAAAAAAAAAGTTATGAATTAAGTACAATAAAAATATAATAAATATTTAAAAGCATTTTTTAGCCTAAATCCATAATTTTTCTTTAATTTTTTTTTTTTTTGTACCACGTGCGATCATGATCTTGGCAGATCAAAACTCAGTTAATTGCATCACTGTACATTGAATGGTTTGGGAGGACATAGCGGAGGAAAGAAATCGAAGTCGCCTTTTATCATAATTATGAGCAATTCCACGGCTAACTGAGGTAACATTTCTAGAACTTTACCTCCCTTTTTGTGGAAATGATTAATTTTACCAACTTCAAAAAATTTATATGCTGATTCTACGCACTACTGCCATTTTTTTTTTAATACCATCAATTGTTTTGAAACTGGCTTTATTTTTATGTAGTAAAGAGATTACAACAGTAACTGGCGTAACTTGAACAAATTTACAAATTACACCCTACATACTACAAAAACAATTTGCTGTGAATCATGTTGAGATAATGAAAAGATATTATTAGTATGGGTTGTTAAGATGCTAAACAATAAGGTAACAGAGGTTTTGTTTTTCAGTTGTTTTAAACAGGTATATAGCTCCAAGGGAAACATGGTAGCTGACTTAACAACCATGCTAACTGTCGAAACATTCTTAAAACTTAAAGCAGTAAAGTGCAAAATTAGTTTAAATCTGGTACAAATTACAATTGTTTGAAATGAGATGTTTCTGCGTGAAATAATTTCAACCATTAAAACAGTCTGTTATGGTTATTACTGAAAAAAAAAAACGTCATTTTTTTAAATTGTACCTAGCCAGATTTTATGTATATATTTATAAAAAAAAGTTTAATTAGATATTCACGGTCCAGAACAAGTTTACAAATTATGATTAATTCTACAATGGAAAAAAGGCTGAAATTGGAGGTATTTTTTTTTTTGCAGTTTTAATGCTTTTGTGCATGGGAGTTTGAAAATGTAGAAGGAAAACACCAAAGAAGATGGGTTTGAAAAAAAAAAGAAAAAAGGTGTTATGTCAAAATCTTCCAATCTAGGTCAGTTATATGATGGCACCTCATTATTTAATGCTTAGTGGAGGAATTGTTAATCAAACCAGAAGCCTTGAGTCATTCCCATAACTTGCCACATGTGTTATGATACATTGTATATAAAACCTGTATATTTTGTGAAACATAACGGTTCCACTGGAATTGAATGATAGTTCTTTATTCTCTGAATCTGTTGTAGATGACAACAACCATGGCTAAACTTTCTCTGATTTTTTCCCCACTTTTTATTCATTTTAAAGAGTTTTTATGTTATTTTCTTTCCACAAGAATCTCTGTATTTCTGAACTTTTTCAACAGCAGAATTGGGCTTTTTGGAAATGATATATGGCATGTTTTAGATAAATTATTGAGTTTATAAATCTGAATTTCTAAAATATTCGCGATGTACTCACTTTAAAGATCATATTTGATTTAGGTATACTATGCATCACTAGACAATCAGTTATACCCTAAAACTAGTTTTCTGGTTGATTTATATGTATATTATCATCTCTACCACTCTATTGATTTTATGAATAAGAATAAGTTTTAGACTAACTTAGACCCTTACTTATCTATTACAGAATTGTGAGAAAGCAATTAAATAAAGGAAACAGAGTACTTATCAACTTAAGCCCTGGTTTTAGATCAAAATCTTAAATGTATTACTAGTAACTGACATAACATGCACAAAATGTTACGTCAGTTACCATGAAAAAATATGAAAACGAGGCACAAATTTAGATTAAACCTTGAAAATGTGTACATATAAAAGGCTGAAAGCACCAAGAGTTTTTACATTTTTTTTAATACTTTGTCTTTTTGCAGCAAAACTTTTACCTTATTAATAGTAACTGGCATAACATGTCAACGTAATTTTTTTTAATTTCCAGTTTTACTTGAGAGCTGTTTGGCAGTTAAACGTTGATCTTGTATAACCAGTGTCTTCACTAGTATGGTAAAATTATCATTATTCAGTTACCACAAAAGGTAGGTGCCCTTTCCGATCTTCATCCATCCACTGCATGAATGCAGATTTGAATATTGTTACCCAGTATTTAATAGCATAATATCGAGGAGATTTGTCGCTATAAGTATAAATTTGGATCATTTCTTACAAACTATTAGAAGGAAATTTTCCTTCCGAGTTTAAAGACGTGGTAACCGAGCGATATTCAAATAGCTCCATATTGCAGCTTAAGCAAAGAAAAACTACATGTAATGATTTGCTACTTTGATTTCATTAAAAAGACAAACAAGTGTCAAATTACCATCGGATTTTCTCGAAAATGTGCAGCTGCCATTTCAAAGAAAGGCTGACAACATTCCAATTCTTTATCACGATTCCTTAGTACTCAGATCAAAGACTTCTTAAACACCACATACCCCTTTCAAGCCCTTTGTATAATTCTCTCTCTCTATCTCTCTCCTCTTCTCTCTTTCTTTCAGTTTAAAATCTATATCTTATGTATACGTACCGTTGCAAGTGTTTTTTAAAAAAAAATTTAAGTCTTTCGTTCAATCCAGTCACTTTGCGTCAAAGAGGGGAAAAAAGAAGTGACAGAAAAAATAACTGGAAGAATAGTTATTGGAAAAAGGCAGATTTGATAGAGGTTGAGAGAGAGAGAGAGAGAGAGAGAGAGAGAGAGAGAGAGAGAGAGAGAGAGAGAGAGAGAGAGAGAGAGAGAGAGAGAGAGAGAGAGAGAGAGAGAGAGAGAGAGAGAGAGAGAATGTGAAGCTTACACAAGTAGGCCGATGGATAGAGATGTAGATAACAGATAGATAGATAGATATACATGTAGATAGATGAATAGATAGATAATAATGTAGATACATACACTGTAGATAGATAGACATACATATAGATAAATATTATAGATATATATCTAGATAGATAGATAGATAGAAAGATAAGTTGTTAGATAAATAAATGACAGATGGATATTTTTTCGGTACCTTTGCTTTATTACACTACAGCCTGATAACATTATAGTCTGATATACTTTTAACGCTAAAAACCGTACATAGTTTTACCTGCAAAAACGTCTATCAGGTCCAAGTGGATGTCCAATGGTATAACCAGGAAATAAAACAAGGTCCAGAAATGATATACAGGACTGGTGCATGTCTAGTATGATCATCAAAATGGCAGCCAGGAGCTAAAAATTAGGCTGGCGGAACTTCAATGAGGCTTGCACGGTGCTCAGCCATGCAGAACAAAAACATTGCGTGATGGGAGAATCAATGACAGACACAGTAGTCATGCGCTGCGCCCGCTACGCCGTGCAGGCTTTTCTCTATTGTCACCAGATAGCATAGATATATGTAAACATATTATGCTTTATGTCTATCTTCTCTGATTGTAACTCCCATAAAATTTCTGTATCAAGTCAAGTGATGTGTTACAGTTTATCTTCTACCTTGCTCTATCGTCTTCCTTTTTTTTTTTTTTCTTCTTTTAATTTCTCTCCTGTCTATTATGTGTTTGTTTTAACCCAAATTCAAATCCTTCAGTTCTGGTCAGAACCAAAACAAATTTGTAAAGAGGTTATCTGGTGATTTTACCAATTGCAGTCAAATCTTCGTAAACATTTTTCTGTACATTAAAATAAAGGCACTTAAGTAGAGCCCAAGGTTTGAGCTCTAGGACCGAGTATTATTGGTGATTTTTAACTTCCAAACTCATCTTTTAAAGCCTGTCAGTCTAAGAACACGTGTAAATGATAAGCCGGGCTTTTGTCCTTAGTGTATTATCAGTCTGATGTAAAACGATGGGAAAATTAAAATCTTCTGGGCCCAAAGGCACCAAACATATTTTTGTCCACCAGATCTATTTTCTGACAAAGTACAGTGGGGTCCATTTACAATCCCAATACAAACTATCAACCTATCCTCTGTGCGATGTTGTTACTAAAAATTTTTTTTGCTACATTAAACATGCTGATTAAGATTACTTTTTAAAGAATAGTTTTGCTTCTCTTCCCCCCGCTCCCCCCCCCCCCCTCTCAAGAACTAGGCAACTTTGAGGCTTATCGACTTACCGACTTTACCTAAAACAAATGTATTTTTAACCATAAGTTTTAGCTGTTAGTTAAGTAACAAGGATAAAGAGATTCCAGTAAATTAAAAAAAAAAATGACACAGGTATGCTAATTGCTATGCCATTAATTTTTTAAACAGATGTCTCAAAACAATTACTTATCCAAGGAATAACCTTCTTGACTTTCAGACTTCCCAGATAGGCACGTTCAGTTGATTTGCGCGATTGATGGATCAGAAAGCACCTAACAGCAATGACCCAAGTCTAGATTTTTTTTTAGTCAAACTCTAGTCTTGTAGATAAACTATTGCTTTGACTATACTTCCAAAATCTAGACCTGTAGGTCAGACTGAGATCTAATGTGCTGTCTACTCGGCCTAAATTCTTTTATATATATATATATATATATATATATATATATATATATATATATATATATATATATATATATGTATGTATGTATATATATAGTTTATATTAATTATATGTACTATAATTATGTTTGAAAATGTCAAATTTACTTATAAATAAGTGCATTGCATTTTTGTTTTAATTTTCACTTTTGTGCTTTGAAATATTTGAAATTTATATATTTGTATATTTGTATATTTCACATATCACAATTTCCATGTACAGTAGACTTTTAGTGTTTACAGGTGTTAACAGCAAGACTTTCTCATGTACGATTTCTAAGGTTTTAAGGTAGATTTGACTACCGTACTGTTTTTCTGAGCCAGCAAAGTTTAGCCAGGTCATATTTTGGTTTTATTCTCGACTATAACTATAGTATAAGGGAGCAGAATGTAGTGTGCTCTTTATTGTGAAGGGCATATTTAAAAAAAAAAAAGCCCTTTCTAGGAGCATATTTTCAAATTACCAATTTCAAATTTTTCAGTGTAATATTATTATTTTACAAATAAGTTTAAATACGTACATGTACCATTGGTGAAGTTTGTTATTACCGACCAATGATCAGGAAAAAAGCAAGTATTAAATAAGTTTGGCTAAACCTTGTAAAATGTTACTAAAAGCAGTCCATGTCTTGCATATAAGAACCTTTAAGTGTTCAGTAGTATGTTATCTCTGACGCTAACTGACGCTAACAAGTTATCTGGTTGTAAGAGAAAACAAACCAAGGTTGGAAGAATCAGAAAACATAAATGAAGACTTTTTGTAATAGAGAGGAGCTCAAAAGGAATGATAAAACAAAACAAAGGACAGCACATGTATAAAATATAAGGCTTTTTAATTATCTCCCAAATCGCTACAAATCAGTTAAGATACATAACTTCTACTGTATGCATTTGTTGAAGAAAGAGTTAAATCAAATATCTTAATATTTCTCAGTTCATCTTAAAAGTGAGAATGAAATGCTTTGAAAGATAATTCTGTTTGTTAGCTCGTACATAATAGAATAGTAAATAGGTCAACAGAATGTCATACATTATATATGTGTTGTGTAAAATCTGAGAGCGCAAACAATATTTTAAAAAAATTTGGAGAATTACAATAATTAGTACACAAATGTAGATGCAAAATCATCACCTGAAATTTATATAAAAAAAGAAGGATGCTACATAAAAACCGTCTATTTTCAACCATACAACCAAAAACACCAATTCAATGCAAAAAAATGCTTGTAAACATACAGACTGCAAGTCTTTGCATGGACCTTATGGATATAAACAATTCACTGTAAATAAGTTGATTTTCCTGCAATTACTTTCAGTATAATCTGTGCTATATAATCAATATTCACAGATGAGACATGACTTTTCAATCATATAATAGTCCACAACAAATTCAGTCTTCATAACTTTCGAAATACTCCAGAATAAATATTCACAGGAGATGATCAAAATCTCCAGTATGCCAATCTTCTAATTCTGAAGAATGTGAACTTGTTCTCCAACTCCATCTCTAGTCTACCTTTGTTTGCTGTGGTTAGAAATTTATTCTGTGACGCTAGATTTAATCTGAAACAAAGTCTGTATAAGTCCAAAATATGTGAGGAATTGCTTTGTGACCTGGCCGATAGCATGAGCGGAGAATGTATGTACTCAGCACTGCAATATATTTACATTTCATTGGAGAAAATAAACTTTCATGGATATTTATACAAGGGAGCACAAACCATCTAACTGTGACTATATATAATATCAGTGTGAACATGATGAAAAATTTAATATTCTTAAATTAAAAACGTAAGTAAACTAAATGAAATAGTATAAAAAGAGAGAGGCACAGAAAAACAAACCAAAGCTCTTTATCATTATTAGATTAGAATGAGAAATCAGACAAAGAGCAATTAAAACGTATACAGTAGAATCCTCTTGAAGTCAACACCCCACTGCAGTCCCGATTATCTTTTCCTTCTTTGTTTAAGTAACTGATTTTCTGATAAAACCAATGGCTTGGAGGCATTTTCCCTTCAAGTTAACACCTTGTGGTGGATGGGAAAAGGTGAAGCCCATAAAAGCGGGAATGCACAGGAATGCATGGACGGGATATAACTCTGTTTGAAAACCCGATAGTCAGTAAATCACTGTGTATTATTTACTATTAATAGCATACTTCACAACAAGGCCTAGATAAGTTATGTGGTCTTGCATGCTTGACATAGAATGGTGCATAGGGCGTAAGCGGGATGGAGGCTGGGTGTATCTAAATCTAGACCTAACTTATCGTTGGCTCGCACTTTTGTGGCAACCAATGGATTGTTTCTTTCCCACCAAAGCTCGCCTTAATCAATAGCAACATTTTCAGAGCCTCCAATTATGCTTGTACTAAACATTTTTTTATATCAGGCCATTCTTTTGCCGTGAAAAGAAAACGAAAGTAATGTTGGTCCCCAGCCGCTAAAGAGGGTAAAGCTGAAAAAATAAAGCAAGAATCGTAGGTATGTACCCATATTTTGTGTTTAGTCGTTTAAAAATCAAGTTGTTTAAATAAACCTCTTTCCAGACTTTGCTCTTTGACTAAATAACTAATGGCTATAATTAATGAAAACGAGACCAATATCAAAAGTACCAAAAGGGGAAAAACATGCTTTTATTGTTGGACTTGTTTTCTGAAAACAGATTAAATCAACCCTTTTTTTTTTAGTTCCAAAGGTGTTGCCTTTAAACAGATTCCACTGTGTTTTCAGATTTCAAAACAAAAATATCTTTATCAGTGATATTGAACCCGCATTACCCTGATTAATCTTCAACCCTTAAAGTGATGATCTCCTGGCAAGTTCCTTTTTGTGTTGCTAGTTTTTGGGAAAAGAATCCTTTTCATGCAAAGGTAATAATGATTAAAAAAAATCCAGTTTATGACCATTTTTATATTGTTTTGGTATGCAGGCTGGTTCTATGTAACAATTTGAGGTTTAAAATGATACAACAAGGAGAATATAAAATACAAGAGCACTTCACAATCCTTCTATAATTTTTTGATTTCATTTGACACATGTATACCTTAGCAATTTTTGTTTACAGTTAAAAATGGAACCAATAACACAAATGTAATCTGTAGAGTAGATAAAAGCTTTATGAAGCACTTTGCCATGGTTAACTACCACTGAACAAACTAAGTTGATTTTTGCTCTTGATTTAGCTTCACTTCCAAGCAAGATCAATCTAAAAACCCATAGATACTCCAACAAACTGAGCTTTGGCTGTGTTCAAACATAAAACAAAGATAAAACACTGATCTAAAGAGAACTTGCTCTAAGCCAATTGTATATTAACAGACAGATATGTTTAAGATAGTATAAAATGTTGAAAATACACTTTCATAAAATACCATAGGTAACTGGAAGCTATATATTGTCAAAAATATCAGAAATGACATAAAACCTCTTACCCTTTCTGCCTTGGGCATATAGGAAGAAAAAAGCAGTGTGGAGTAATAAGATTTGAAATCACAAAACAGTATTGATTAAGCCATTTGCTAAAAAAAAAACAGTGGAATGTTTTGACCACCTACAACACAGGATGCATAGGTTGGATAACAAGATCAACAGAGTATACCGACACTGTGAACAAGAGACAATATTCACAAGAAAAAAAAATAGATGTTTTGAACATTCTATCATGAGAGGGCTGTTAAGAATGTAGAGACTTCAAGATAAACTTTTATTAATGTCAATGTCAACACTGACGTCTGGAACATAAAGCTGGGTTATAGGGAAAGAAATATTTTTCGCATAAAAAAAATAAAAAATGTATGTGAAGCAAAAGTTGAACAATCTCCCACTCTAATTTCTATTAACATGGTTTGATAGTTTGTTAGGTCTGGAAGAATGTAGACAGAAAGTCCCTGTCATTCCAAGCAGGCAGTTGAAGAGACAAATAAAATTACCCAGACGTGTATATTTTTCGCATCATTTACAGGATATTAGAAAATAATGTATTGAGCAAAAAAATAGAAAAAAAAATCATTACAGAACATTTTTTACATTTTTTTTTGTTCAATGTGTCAATGTAGATTCTAAGGAAACAAGATACATTAAAGTAATAATCCCTGTAAAATTCAGTCATTAGATGTCATGACTGTAAGTAAAGACTGAAGGTACTTTTATCCCCCCCAATGCTTTCTTTTTCCTTGAAACCAAACTTTGTTCAGATGGGCCTGCCAAGGGATTTTACACTTCTGCTAACCAAACCCTGCCTTAAAACTCAAAAAAGCAAGCTTGCACAACTAATCAAGGTAAGATTCTGAATAAGATGATGAAATAAAAGCTGAGGTAATATTGATGGTTTATACTGTAATGTCAATTGAATGAGACAGCTTCAAAGGAACTCAAAATAATATCTCAACTTCCATTTGAATGACTGCTTTCACAATGACCCTTTGAATTGAAGAATTAAACAAATGATAAAATACGAATCCAGTGAACAACTGTTTGTTGTTGTAGGGTATTTAGTTTTGAAAAAAGACCATCAAGAGAGAATGTGAAAGACTCAAGTACCAGGCAATATGAGAACAAATACAAACAATGTTTTTGCTGCAAACTTTAGAGGAACAGCAAGAAGTTAAAAGATTTTACATAATCATTTATCACTAGGAGTTGGCTAAAACAGTAGCAACATAAAAGGCTCAATAACATTTAATAAAAATTGAGTACAAAAAAAAAAAAAAAAAAAACAATTTTAAGACTGAATAGTAAGCAAAAAGGTATTAACAATAATCTGCATTGATTACAATAATGAATATACTGATCCATTATATAGTTATATAAATATGACTCATTCTCAAAAGGTCGCGTCAATTTTTTAACTTGGGGCTTTATTTTCATTTTGTATTTTTATACATAAAATGTATGTTTCTAGTAGTGTAAGCATCCTAAGGATGGAATAAAATTATTCTAAAGATAATTGAGCATCTCATTTTGAAAAGAAAGCTATATTTTTCCAATATTGTCACAAATACTTAGACATAATGATGACACAAATTTTGCCATATTTCATAAATTTGATTAATGAATTATGTTCATATTTGATTTTCAAAACATAAACGAAGTTAAATACTGTGTAATTATGCCTAAATATTGAACCGAAAATTTAAATACCTTTGTAGGGAAAGCAAAGTTTGTGCCATTGTTACATCTTAGTCAATCATTACCATAAAAGTTGTTTTTTTTTTTTCAACAGACATATTTATTTCATTAATAAATGTTCCTTTTGGGTACTTATTGTCGACATCTGTTCACATCAAACAGAAAATACTTATTTGAAACATTAAATAAAAAAAAACAAAAAAAACCAAGAGCATTTTTGTTCTCAAACCAATTGTTGACATAAATTGTGACAATGTCAGAGAAACAAAATAAGCCTTGGGGAATCAGTGACAGCTGCTATCTTAGACACATTGCAATGACACAGGCATGGAATACTGAGGAACAGACCTTAATTTTCAGCTCAATTGATATAACACTACGCCATGGTAGCTTCTAAAGTAAAGTTTGATGCATGGCAATCTGATGAATCAAATTGCATCAATTATCATATCTCGTTGAGGTTTATAAAAGGCTTTCATTTCAATGGGTTATGATGACACAATGCAATACTTCTATGTAGAGCAGGAAAATTGGTTATTGCAAACCAGTATTCCTTTCCTCAATGATTAATAAATAATTACGTTCTTTAATGATTCCTTTTGTAAAAACAATTAACATTTTACTATGAAAATCAGCTAGACAAAAGCTGGAGGTCAGAGAAAATCTGCTCCCAAAAATGTAACAAATATCCACAAAAAAACCTGTTTTTTCGAATTGAACACCTCATAAATTTTACAAAACATGCATGAACAACGTGATATTGTTGAAAATATCTCTTTATTATAGGTGCAAGGTGTAGGACTTATTAAAAAATGTAGTCTTAAAGCTGTATTTTCTTTTTAAATTCTAATATGTTGTGACTATGGTTGAAAAAGGGACCTTTTGAGAATGAGTCATAAATAAATCATAGAAACAATTAAACAAAATATCATTTATATTCTCAGATGATTTCTCAAAGATAAAAGAAGGTAAAAGGCCTGTAGACTTTGTCCTGATGCCAGAAAAATCATCCGCATTCTGTGGCGCTGTAGCCTTAGTGTATCTGCTTGAACATCCCTACCTGGCGCTTGCAGTTGGGGCAGGTGTGCACAACGTCTTTGCCCGCATCTATGCAGAAAGGGACCAGGCAACAGCCCAGCCAGCAACTGACAGGATTGTTGAGAGGAAAAAAATGACAAATATAATTGGCATAGTACTTGAAGTGTTGAACTTACTTAAGCCAATTTAGAGGAACTAGGCACAATCAAATCTTTTATATATATATAATTATATAAATATACGGAACCTGATAGTATAATGCTGTTGAAGAAAATAAAAAATTTCAGATTTAACCTTTCTTCACCAGTTATATATTATTTTAATCAAAAGCATCTGTAAAAAAGTCATTTGAAATATATCTTTGGCTCAATACAAGTCTGGGCATGCACCTTTTCTTCGTCTTCTTCTTAATATAGAACTAGAAGATTGAGATTCACTGAGAGGAGCAATCTTATAACCATGAGCACAAGCACAATCTCCTTTTTTCACCATTAGAGAGAAGATTGTTACCTGTAAAGATGGTGCTTTTAAATTCCAGATATACAAATTATTTTTAATGTCTTTATAGTTTGAACTCATGTTTGACAATTTAAAAAAAAATTATAATATTTACTGCCATATTTTGTGTAAAATTATTTTCTATTTGCGGGAGAATTATAGATCATAATTTTTAAAAGGTGATAAGTGAGAAAATAAAATTTCATTTACTGACTTTACCACTTTAGTTAATGTTAAAACTATCAAAAGACCATTAGCACTCAGCAGCATGTATCTGAATATTACTGCTTCTTTTAAAAAACACTAACATAGCCTATGTTTTTTGTAGTACCCAACCAGTTAGCAAGACAATGAGCAATGTTTTTCTACCATTTCTACTATTACTCTTACTTCTGCTGTTGTTGCTATCATAACTAAATAAACCTATGCTGTTGTGAACCGTGAGAGCAATAGCACTTCTCGTGCTGCTTCTTTAAAACTAAGACTCAAGGCAGCACTACCACTCAGATAATATAATAGTTTGAAGTAAAATATATGTAATACAAATGGCAAAATGCTTTAAGAGCTTTCGCTTCTGAAAAATGTCTAGGGCTGCTAATGCTATTTATGAAATTCTTGCTGAAGCCACACTGCCTTTTAATTAAAAAGTGTTGCTTCTGCATGTGCTCCTCAGAAAAAGGAAACAAATCTGAGCATTCTTAAAAGATTAGCCGCCTATAATACTTTCCTCTCTTTCAGCAATGGAGCTGTACTCAATCCATTTGTTAAATGAAGTCATTAGTGGTCGTAACCAAAGACTGAAGAGATACTGACCCCACTATGCACACTCCACCAGCCAGGAGCCAAGTCATCAAACCAGTTGTGTAGTCAGTTGAGGTCGTCACGGTAGCTTGGCAGTGAGGACAAACAATAAGCGCAGGAGACTGGCCAAAGCACATCACCGAGCCATTGATGGGTGCTACTACTGGCTGAGTGACTACAACTATGGGATAATAAAGAACAGAAACACCATTAGAGTCTACGGGAAAGTTTTGGGCCAATTACACTCTGATATTCAACAGGTTCAGAAGTTCTAGTGTGCTTCAAAGCATTTCTTACTTTTCATCTATATTATAGTAAGAACCAATATTTGAAGATATCCTATCTTATGTCAATTGTTCTCTTTATGTTTCAAACTGTATCAGAAGCTAGCAAAGGAGGCTGCACTACGCAAGACACTTCTGTATGAACCCATTCTCCTACTATTATAAAAGATTTTTTTGGAAATAACAAAACCGCTGTTTGAATCAATCATTTGAATAAAAACAAACATTGAAACATTAGAAACCATGCATTTTCTATTACTTTTGTAAACACTGCATTCCAAGGACCTTAAAACTTAGGGAAAAAAACGTAATTAATTACTTATGAAAAGTAAAATCATTGCCCTAGACAATATGCATAAATCTACTTCTGAAGAATTAGATAAAGGTCTGGATCATTGTTTTATAAATTTAATCCAATTGGAAAAATAATATTTACGTAAAGAATAGTTTGTGAAGAATACTTAAGAGAATCCTTGTTTGACAGGATGGAACCCTTGCTTAGTCACAAAGTTTTTTTTTTTTTTTTTTTCAGAAGTTGATACTTGTACGTGTACAAACAATTAAGGCTCTGCATTCAGGACAGCCTTTCCTTTTCTCATAATTATACTCTATAGGTTTATGAAATGTAAAATCAAACTTCAGGCATGGAATCAGAGGTCTATACTTGAAGCCCACAGAGGAATGACATGAGAGTTTTTGATATTTACCACACTAGTTAAAGCTAAGCCTCTGAAAGAAAAGCACATTTATAGATAAAGCCACACAAACCAAAGCAATCAACTCTTCCCCAGGACAGCAGAGTTGATTCAATTATTGCTTTGGAAGAAATTTATTAAGTGTTCTTTTCAGTACCCCTGCGAAGGTTCTTCCTCTTTTTTTTTTCAACTCATTTAGTGCATTGGATAAGCTTCTTATCTGTTTCTCATGAGTTCCAATAAGTTAACTCAATATTTAACTCTTTTTTTTTAGGTGAGCTGTGCCCTCCATAACTAAAAAGTTTAAAGGAAAGCAACTCTCTGATTATCAAGTTCAGAATTAAATATTTGTTTGCTGATGCAATACGAACTTGCAAAGCTAAATAAGGTGTCATGAAGAAGGAAAATAAAACAAATACCATCATGCTCATTGAATAAATGCCTGACTCATTTTTACCTATTTTGAGTTATGCAAAGAAGAAAATTTTGTTCCACTACAAAACAAACATATTATTTTAAATTATTTGAATATTTAGTAACTAAAACTAATTAGGGCTCAAGCAAAATGAAGGAGTCAATATCTAGTATACAAAAATTGTATTCACAAAAAAATGGCCAAAAATTGAGTTAGGCCTTTATTGAATGAGCGTGACAATATAGGAAAAAAAGAAATCCTAAAATCACACTAAAATGTCTTAAACAGGGTTAAATGTTGATGAAAGAGACAGAATGACAGGTATAGGAGTTAGAAACAAGATTTCAGTATTTTATTGAAAATCAACAGGTAGTTGTATCAATTTTACAAGCCCAAAGAAAAAAAATACTGATAGAGGGATATCAGT
This sequence comes from Elysia crispata, assembly GCA_033675545.1. Taxonomy (NCBI): domain Eukaryota; kingdom Metazoa; phylum Mollusca; class Gastropoda; family Plakobranchidae; genus Elysia; species Elysia crispata. The sequence continues at coordinate 227,907 of JAWDGP010005588.1, forward strand.
TTCATAAAAAGTAACAAATAAGAGCTCAGTATGAAAAAATTTACTCTGCTAATTTTGAGTTGTATACACACTCTGCTAGCTCCTCATAAAATACCATACTCAATCTATAGGTCTACCAAACAGATTTCCCAAGCACAGATTAGTCCATCTGTAGGAATCCATCTAACACAAAACTGTCTGAGGCACAAGAACTCCAGTATAATTCTCTTCAATTAGCACCACTGTTTCATAAACTTAGCAAAGATTTCTTGATGAAAATGAAAACAGGTGAAGTTTTGACAGAGAATAAGATGTATAGCACATATGAAAAAAAAAAAAAAAAACATACCTGATGTTGGTTCTAAAATGGACAATGAAAAAAAAATATGACTTCCTCAATTACAAAAGTGAAAAGCAATAGAATCTAAGCAAAAACAAGAAATCGTTCAGAGCTTCAAATTGCTAGGTAGAGAGGAGAGCTAATATAAAGAGATATAATTTTAAAATAAAAAGGATTAGAAATATTCATATGAAAGGACATTTTAATATCAATACGTTAAGAATTGATTAAATGCTTTAGAAAACCCCACCCATTGCCTATAGTAGCCAATTTGAATAAAGAAAATTTCTGTGAACTGCTTTTTTAAGCCATGAAAACTACGCAAATTATTTTTGGGATTGATTCTGTTATTGCCAAATCTAAGTCCAATGTGTGGACACCCTAAATCAGATAAATTGTTAACTTGCTATTACCCTTTATCTCAGCACCCCCTCCCCCTTTCTCATCAAAAAGAATATCATGCATTATTTGCTAGGAAAATAATCATTTCATTGTAAGAATATTCAGGGTTCATCATTTAAATATAAATATTGCATAAATTATATATAATATATATATATATATATATATATACCGTATTCCCTCCATTAGTAGCGCCATCTCTAATAAACGCCCCTTTCCCATCCAAGCAACACTTAAAAAACACCACTTTCCAGAGCAAAAGATTCTTATTAAACTCAAACTCAAAACATTTATTAAGCGATAGATCTGATGATAACAACAGACAACACATGTAAACAATGAATGACTATGGTACTGCAATTGTCATCTCAAATTGGGGATGTCAAAGGCGTCTGAGGTTAATGTCCTGGACTATTGCAGTCCTTGTAGTCATCGACTCGAATGACACCCAACCATGGCACTCTAAAACTAACTAGAGGGGGAGGGGGGGGGGGGGCGGCGACGGCGGAAACGGCGGCACTTTGCCTTTGAAGAAAGTCATCCAAAACATTCCATTAGACGCACCCCCCCTCTTCATTTTCACGCGCCCGGCGCTACTATTGGAGCCAATACGGTATATACATATATTCATTTTACTGTTTATTAACAAATTGCAAATTGAAGTTCAAAGATAAAACGTAAATCTGAACAAATAACAAAAATGCCAATATATATGGAATTTTCTTTAAAGCCGAATTAAAATCAGAATGAATGACAGGTCTTGCAATTGTAATGGCATTACATAAAGTTAAAAAAATACAAAAAAAAATGTACTATGTATAACACAGCTTTCAAACATACAATTACAAAACAAAGGAGTCATGTAAATTGAAAGGAATAATGAAAATCAAAACCAGGAACCTTTCAAATAATTCCTCATGCTAGAAACTCATTTTCTCTTTCTAAACGGTATAGCACCAGCTGTAGCCTTTTAATACTTTTCTAATTTGTAGAGCCACACACTACATATTTTGATAATTTTCATTTTGCCATGCAACTGTACATCAAGCTCTATTGCAACTATTCAATTCATAATTACATGCACTAATTAGTCGACCTTGTATTAATATCAAGTCATGAATATTAAAACAGTATCGCACTGCAATTAATTAATATAAATAATAAGAACATATTGAAAGAATACCGTATTCCCTCCATTAGTAGCGCCATCTATAATAAACGCGCCCCCCCCCCCCCTTTCCCATCCAAGCAACACTTAAAAAACACCACTTTCGAGAACAAAAGATTCTTATTAAACTCAAACTCAAAACATTTATTAAGCGATAGATCTGATGATAACATCAGACAACACATGTAAACAATGAATGACCATGATACTGCAATTGTCATCTCAAATTGGGGATGTCAAAGTCAGTATTAAGGCGTCTGAGGTTAATGTCCTGGACTATTGCAGTCCTCGTAGTCATCGGACTCAAATGACGCGTCGCTTTCTTCACCCAACCATGGCACTCTAAAACTAACTAGAGGGGGGGAGGGCGGCGACGGCGGAAACGGCGGCACTTTGTCTTTGAAGAAAGTCATCCAAAACATTCCTTTAGACGCACCCCCCCCTTCTTCATTTTCACACGCCCGGCGCTACTATTGGAACGAATACGGTAATTGCATAAAATTTTTTTCTAGCCACCTTCTTACATCTGGAGCAACAACAGAAAAAAAAAAAAAATCTACCTATCTGCTAAATATTTACCTGTGGCATGGCCATGATGCTGGGGAGGTGGATACTGTCCAGGCGGATAACCAGCTGTTGGCTGAGGCGGATACGGTCCAGGAGGAGGATACCCTGCCATCGGTGGCTGATCAGGGTTATGAAAGCCAGCTGCTGGTGGCTCATACTTAGGAGGGGGAGCGTCGGGGTAGGTACTCATCGTTCAGATTGCAGCAACAGTGAAGATAGTCAAAACTGTAAGAACAAATAAAAGATTAGCAAAAGGCAGCATGACAGCAACTAGAAATGTTCCAACATTAAAAAAAAAATTATCTTAAAAATCTATCATTCAAATTTACAAACAAGTTTTAAAAGAAATAGAATTTAATCAAACACAGGTAATCATTATGAAGCAAACACATATAGCGCCCTTTTTCTTCTTTGATTGCTAAATATGCTTTGGGCCTTTCCACAATAAGGCACTGAAATGTTTAGAAATAACTGCTGATTTTTGCCTTAGAATATAAAAAGTGAGGAAATCAGGGTGAACCAGGAGCAGGTCGAAATTATTACCCAGAGCCACCAGTAACTGCCTACACTTTCCAAATTACAAGCATTGTGACCTAATATATCATTTCTAATTTTAGTATCATTGCAAAAACTACAATCCATGCAATCTCATAAGCTGCGTTACCACTGCATATCATACTGCTATATCTGCAGTACTATGCTTACTAACACCACTTCCAAACCAGCCTCCTCCATTTTCAGCACCACTATCATGCAGTCTTTTCTTCTTGGTCATCAGCGCTGTCACCATCACAATTTCCATGTCTCTCCATCATCACCATTACCATAGTTTCAACCTGAGCAGGTTGATGAAAATAATTCAGTTGAAGTTATTCAATCTTCCAAATGTATTTATTTTATTTCCATTGCTTTCTGAAAACTGAAAATCACTTCATGCAATTTAAAAAAAATGACAGACAAATCAAATGAAAAACTCATTTGTCTGTCTGTCTCATTTCCACCCAGGGAAAAAAAAAATCCCCAATCCCTTGTGGCTATAAACCTAGTTTAATTGAAAATAATTTTTTTATGATGAATATTGATTGATAAGACGTGTGCAACAAGCATGGCAGAAAAAAAGCAAATTCACATTTCTAAACCTGACACTTAATATTATTACTGACACAAGCAATGAACTTCATTTTTTACGAATTGTTGGGAAAGTAATTGTTAGTAAAAATTAGCCTTATAATACATGTATTCCTTATTAGTGGGTGTGTATATGTGTTCTGAATGGTGAAAATGCTGCACAAACTGGCTAAGGTCTATACGCTGCTACACATCTTAATTCCAACTAGACTGGTTTAACATAAGGTAAACCGAGATATTCCACAGCCGGTTTGCCCATCAAATTGGTGCCATCCATATGCACGGGCTCACCCTCAAGGTCTGAGGTGACGGCGCAAAAAATGTCTCCAAGTGAATTTTGTCAACATAATTATGCATTATTTCTATATTGCTTTCAGTCAGAATGGCAGAGTTTCTTGATCATGACGACTTACTAGCTACTTATGTAATGTTTTCAGAAGGCGCAGCGAATTAAAAATAAGAAAAAGGAGATCTGTATGGATGAAAGATTGGCCCCTGAAACGAGAGCAGTTGGATCATACAAATATTTTACAGGAATTATAGCCAGAATCGAATGCTTTTGCAAAATCAACTAGACTTGGATATTCTGTCTTTCATCAGTCTGTCACTATAGTTTTGTTGTTTTTCCTTCTTTCTTTTTACAGGTACATTACGATACACTTGAGAGCTTTCTTTCAACCACGAAGCCATTTTTAATTCAAATATGAAAGTACAATAATTGATAAAATTAATTTTTATGAAATTTGATTAGTATTCTAGGGAATAAAGCTGATTTAGTGAAGACGGGACAAGGCTAGAGTCTAGCCGCTTAGACAAAAATACAAATAATTAACCTTGAGCCCTGCAGGTGTTTTTGAGTGAAAGTGTGCATACATGCTTAAAAATAAATCTGTTTTCATAAAGGAAGCAACATATAGGGTTTTTTTACATGCAGACTTTGCTATTTCGAGAGCGCTGATTTAAAAAAATGTAAGTTTAAAAAATATGTGATCAATACTTTTAAAGTTAATAAACAGAATTTCCATTTCCAGCCTCGCGATAATTAGAAGTCAGCCACTGATCCCTCTTGTGCCCCCGTAACCTCACAACAGGCCAACTCGATGTCAGAAAATCAAGCTCGACAATTTTTTTTTGCTTCGCCCCTTCAATCAATCGGTTTTTGCATCCATATTATTTGTTCTAGATGGCAATCTGCGGGTTACCAAGAAATTGTCACACAGAACTGAAGATGTGGATCACACTTATGGCTGGTCCTTGGTGGGCTATTCTCTACATTGACAAACAGTGGGATAATCAATCAAGTGTCCTGCTCTTTAGTGTCGGCAATCATGACCTTCCACAGATCTGGATCCCTTGTTGCCTTTAGTTAGTGCATCTCTGTCACTCATCTTATGTAGCCATTTCGTAAGTCTATCCAACAGCTTTTCTCATTGTTTTCTTTTCCCTTGTTTTCCTTTCAACATTCCAGTTGTCACCAGATGTTCTAGCTTCTGTCATCACATCACATGATCAAAAAAGGTGGCCTGACGTTTTAGTACTTTACTTATGGGTGATTTATGCTCTGTCAGTTTCTTGTAAAACTGTTTCATTTGATTTCTTTGCAGTCCATGAGATTCAGAGTATTCTTCATAAAAATCACATTTCTGCTGCCTCCAGTTTCTTTCGAAACTGTTTTGAAATTGTCTAGACCTCATTATCCGAAGTATGAGGTCTCTTTTGCATACAGGAGTCAAGAAAACAAAATTCAAAACCGCTGAAAATCATGGGTGCCATCATGATATCAAATTACAAACAATACCATTAGTTTAGAGTTTAAAAATAAACAGATTTGGGTAATGTACTCTTATTCCAGAGATGAAGAATTCAAAGTAATTAGTTTTGAAAATTCATATTCTGTATGAAAATGACCATGCATTGTTATTGTCAAAGTCATGAACAATTCAATTTTCCTTGGATTCTTTCATTAATGGGCTTAGAGCAGAGCAGAGAAGCTCATTCTCCTTGTTCCAGTCAGTGTCCCCTCACTTTCAGAGCCAGAGGTAAGTAAAAGCTTGGGTTTTTTGAAACTCAAATAAGGCAACAATTGTTGCATCATCCAAGGCCTTTTTCTGAGCCTTACCTATCTTGCTTTTTACACTAGTGTCACTTCCACAAATTTTTACTGAACCAGTACTACTGCCAAATGAATAAGTGTTAGTTTACTTTGCTCATTACTGCTTCAATCATTTCTATTTGATTGTCTTGAATCACAACTGGGATGGGTATATTAAATGAGACACTAGGTCCACAACTATTGCTAGTATGTTTATGATGCCCGTTCTTTGACTTATGTTTGTTGATTGGACAAATTGGTATAAATTCACTTTTCTTTTCCCCCCTCTAAAGTTACTTTTTCATGAGCATTGATACGTTTGGCCAAATTTTGCTTCTTGGTTTGAATCAAGATCTTTTACGCAGCTGCTAAAGTAAGAGTTTGTTTCACTTTTACCTTCTGTGTCAATTTTTTCGTTTTAGAAAGGGCATGTGAATATCTAATGTTTCTTCATAATTGATCACATACGGGGTCTGTAAGGGGGTTTTGTCTTTCGAGCTAGAAAGCCCACTCCTACTTAGCTCATAGTCAAATGTCTGAATAGCACTGAGCATTTATTTAAACTTGCTGTTTGTTTCATAATTATCTCCGACAATTAATGTGTTTGTGGAGGCGCAGACAGACCCAACTCAAGACCCAAAAAAAAAACCTGGTTAGGTTGAAACATGATTGTATCAATTTTACATGGTAAGGCATCAACCGAGCTTTATCTCCTAGGTTTTTTGTATACAGAGACTGCCTTCTCATCAAAGTTTTGCACTTCCTCGCTCAAGCTAGACTAGGGTGGTGTGGGAAAAAAAAAAAAACAAACAGTGAGGGCTATCCATAAGCGTGGAAAAAATAGGGTTTGAGCCAAAGATCTAGAGCCAGAATTAGATCAGGTATGTTCTGCCGCTTATGCCTAAGTTTGGCTCCAGTATTGTACATGTAAAGCCCTATCGCATTTCATTTTTTCCTCTCCCTCATGATCTATAGGTGTATGTTGCTACATCAAATTTGATCTTAGAAGGCTAGGAATGATCCCTGAATACAGCAACAGTGGAAAGTGTAAACAAGACAATGAACTTCACGAAGATAAAAAATGATTTGGAACTTTTCAAGGCTGTTCTAAAATTTAGAGTGGCAACACAATGCTTTCAAGAAGGAAATGTCAGAGACAGCAATATCTGTATCACAAACTGAGTCTACTCTTACGCAAAGTGTTGATTTTATTATGCCATAGACTTCATGCTTAGCCCAGTACATACTATGTTGCGCTGAACATCAGAAAACAGAAAAGAGTAAATGATGTTGTACACTGACACTTATGGAAAATACAGTTTACCAATCCATGAACTATGTATTTACGAAAAAAATTATAAGGTAACCTTTTGATACCCTTGCAGCTTGCTGTTTACTTGGATAGTGATCACAGCCAGATAGAGGCGAACTTGTGCTGAACATTCAATTGCAAATTTTTTAAATTAATTGCGAAAAAGTGCATTACCGCTGAAAATCAAGTTTAGGTAAAATTGCAGATATCGTCTCACCTCAAGTCGGGCTTCACAATTGAATGTTTCCTGACGAATTGGAAAGTTGTAGTTGAATGGGATTTTAGAGCAACACAAAAATGCTTATATCTTGAAAAATTATTCATTTGCGACAAATAGAACCTTCATATTTGTTTTGAGCATATCAAATTCTTTGAGAAAAATACAATTTTAAAGCTTACAGTGAGTTTTGCCGATATTTGCAATAATACCCAATTTTATTGTTCCATATGTGGATTTTCAATCACCACTTCTTCCAACCAAAGATTTCCGCTAATCCGGGAAAATTGTGAGGCCTGCATTAATATCTACAGCTTAGTTTAAATGACAAAATGAGTAAAAAGTGCAGTGCCCAGGATCTTGAATTGATGACATATTAGATTAGTTCTGGACTTTTTGGTAAGGCTCATCCTGCACCCAGGCAGAATGCAGGCATCTTTAAAAATCCAAAATTCTGATTAGGGACAATATGTCTCTGTATATATGATTAAAAAAAAAATGAGGTGAAGGGAAACTTTTAAAAGGTCAATTATAAACGACGAATTTATGAACTTTCCTAAAAGCCATTGTTAACCTTTTCAAAAAAGCTTTTAAAAATGATATATATTTATAATCTAGATTTTGCAGATCTAATTTGGCTGGTGTAAGATCCATGAAGGAGCAAAACAATTAAGTTAGTTCAAGGTTACATTCCCTTTGCAACATCAAGTGCTCAGACTAAGGGTGAAAATCTAAACGAAATTACATCTAAATTAGAAAAGAAGAAAAAGGTGTAAAGAAATGATATGATGTGAATAGCAAGACGACTGTAAGATGATATCAGAAAACCAATACCTATCCTTCAAGTTCTATAATTCTTAACCATTAGAATTAAATCTCTAGTGGCAGTAAACATTTTTTGGACGTGCCAATCAATCATCCAATGGACCATGTAATTTTAAAGATTCAAGAAGTTAGATGATTCTATAAAAATATATCTCAGTACCTGTTGTCAAAGACAAAGTTCAACTTATGATAGCAAATATCGTCTGCAATGGTATGTCATGTCAATTATTGTTGACAGAAAAAAAAATAGATCTAGATTCTAGAACCTTAATGGCTAAGTTAAAAGACAGTACAACCCTACATAGATATACTTTAAGAGATCAAGATCATTTCAACAATCAGATGTGAGAGCAGTTAAATCTTGGCTGGGATTTTAGGACTACAATGCTCTCTAGATCTAGATCTTCAGGTACAATATAGGGTAATTTTTAACGTTTGTTCACCTATGTCAACTAGCAGTAATAAAGGGTTATCAATTCTTGAAATTTCTAAATTTCGAAGCAAATAGCTGAGTCTTAAGTTCAATTCTATACCTCTATGTTCGCTTCAGATTTGTATAAATTACTTCCAAATAAGGTACTTGACTAATCTCAAGAAAGATCAGATCTGGAAGGTTGAAAGCGGATGTCCGGAAATCCGGAAGTAACTAAGACCTACAACGCCCAAGAAATAATACCTCGTTTCAGATTTATCTATAGTTCAAACTTTTAAACAACACAACCGCCGTTGTACAAGCATTTCCTCGTCTCTCTGTCATTCCGTCACGTGCTTTGCAGTCTGCTCACTGTGTTGTTTATTTACTTCGAAACTCGGTCATCAGCTGATAGGCTATTATAATAGGAAAAAAAATAATATTCTTCGAAACTCGGTCATCAGCTGATAGGCTATTGTAATAGGAAAAAAATAAGCTCATCACGCCTCAGTCTTATCATTGACACGTAAAAATGGACTCAGAAAAATTGTTTTTACCCGTGCCTGACTTAAAACTCTCAGGTAAGAATCGGGCTACAGTGCGGTAAATGTTCATTCACACCCTTTCCAAATGTTCATTCACACCCTTTCCAAGAACCCAGATCTTGAATCTAGACTCTAATCTAGATTCTAGATCTATATATATATCTATATAAGATTACCTCTAGATCTGGCCCTAATTTATTTCACATCTCTTCATCTTCAATCTTGATCTAGAATCCAAATACCATTTGACTGTTCTTTTAAACATGATGACCTTTAGAGGCTAAGAAGGTGTTTAATAACAAGAAAAAAAGGTATTGTAGATATTAGCCCAACTCGCCCTAAGCTTTAAAATTGTATTGTGCTTCATGAATTTGATGCTGAACACGAATATAATGAAGGTTCTTTTCGTTGTACTTTTCAAGACATAGATCTAGCATTTTTGTGTTGCTCTAAAATCATTGCTCATTCAATAAACTACAATTTTCGATTTCGTCTGGAAACATTCAATTTTTAATCTCTGTAGGCCTGCCGCCTATTGAATTTTTAAATTTTAAAAAGCTTTTTGAGATCACGAATTGAACATTCTGATTCTCAACATATATATCTTAGCCTAGATCTAGATTCTAGTCTAGTTAGGATAGGGTACATTTACATGAAATTCTACTCTAGACATTTGGATTACTTTATTCTAAGGGACCCCTTTGTGATTCTTACATGAAGCATAGGTCTTTGCAAGTAGAACCCCTGGCTTGGCACATCTTTTAACCTGGCATGCATTAGCAGGGTAAATACGGCTTACTATAGATAGAGCCCTCTTGTAAATGGACATTTCCACAGTTTAAAACTTTAAATGGTTTTAAAAATGTCTGGTAAATTTGCAGTTATTGGCCCAGCTCACTCTAAGCTTTAAAATAGTGGGGTTTTTTTAATGAAAGTGATGCGCTAAACACGGATATATGAAGATTTGATTCGTCGCAAATACTTTTTCAAGATATATATAAGTATTTTGAGGTTGGACTTTTTTCTTATTGTCCCACTTCTGTATATCAATCCTCACGTTTTTGTTTACTAAATAGTTCCACTTGATTAAAGATCCGCAGACGTGATTTCACTCCATTGAAATATTCTAATTCTATATTTCATTTTAGTTATTCTATTTTATATTTTCTTTAAATTTTGGAATATTAGTTATGTAATAGTATGATTTGAAATGTAATCAGTAATGGCTTCGAGTTTTTACTATTAATAACAGATAAAGTTGATTAAGACGTAGAGCTAATCTAAGTCTGGATCTAATATAGATTCAGCTTCGTGACAACAATAAATAAATAAATTACGAGCTGCTCTTCTAAGTACTCGCCGGTTTAAAGATCTAGATCTAGATGTGGGCCGACGTTACATCTATATTCTAGATCCAGATAGTTTAATACATAAGCCTTTTGTGTTAAACGAAATTACGCCGGACAGTCAGTGACCATCCAACTCTTATGCAGTTGTTTTCTAGGCTTAGATCTAGAAACATTTTGATTCTTCACACAGATCTATAACTAGATTCTAAATAGGCTAGATCTAGAGTTAAACACAAGAAAACATAAATTTAGTAAATCTAAAGACAAATCAAAATGAGTTCAGACAGTAGTAAAGCAAGGCATACAAAGAAAGAGAATTCTCTCCGTGGAAAGTGTGACAAAGAAGTAGGGAAGAAAGACCTTGGACTGAAATGCGATTTGTGTGAAGTTTGGCATCATATTTTATGTGAGAATGTAAGTGAAGCACTCTACAAAGCAATTCAAGATGCTGATAGAGATAAAGACACATCCCAAGGCCTTCACTGGTTCTGCAAGAAGTGCAACAAGTTTGCGAGTGGATTTATGGCAAGCCTAAATCGTCTCTCAGCCAGACAAGATGCACTGGAAAGTAAAGTCAAAGATTTTGAGACTAAAGTGACACAGAAATTTGAGGACGTTGATGCTTCACAAGAAGAGCTGACAGAAAGACTAAACACCGTAGTAGGAGACACAACAAAGGAAAGTATTAAGGAAATCGAGGATCGAGACTCCAGAAAAACTCATGTCATCCTTTTTGGAGTAGAGGAAAGTACAGGATCAGATACAGAGATTAGAAAAGGGCAGGTGAAATTATCCACAAGGGACTGGAAAGTGAGGCAGTTATAATGCAAACCCGGAGACTTGGAAAAAGTAAGACAGATAAGGATACGGCAGAGGAGGGGAAAGGTCCACGTCCATTATTGGTGCAAGTTCAAACCCAAAATCAGGCACAAAATATAATGAAATCAGGCCGAAAACTAAAAGAACACAAAGACAAAAGATTTCAACAAATTGTGGTAAAGAAAGATATGACTTTTTTGGAAAGACAAGAGATGAGAAACCTAGTGATACTGAGAAATCAGAAAAGAGAGGAAACAGAAGCAAAGGGAGGAAACGAGATATGGGCGATAAGAAGGAACAAGGTGGTGAACATAGCACGAGTAAAGGAAGGGGTGCACAAGGACAAAATTTAAAGCCTCATGCCAAGAAAAATGTACATAGTTTTAACAGAATTAATCGCATATCCTCAGTTACTGAAGTTGGTTTACATTGTGTTTATACTAACATGGATTGTTTCTTAAATAAACGATTAGAGTTTCAAATGTTTGTCACTACTGAACAGCCGGATATTATTTGTTTGACAGAAATTTTGCCAAAGCATTTTATTTATTCTGTGCAAAAGGTGGAGTTGGAAGTGGATGGATATGATTGTTTTTGTAAAATCGAAGAAACTGATGCCACAAGAGGAGTAGTTATTTATGTTAAAAAAGGCCTTAAAGCACAAGAGATAAACTTTAGTGCATATGATACTGTGAAAGATACACTGTGGGTGAAGCTTCAATTGGAAAAGGGAGAGTTGCTGATAGGATGCATATATAGATCGCCAAGTAACAAAGAGGATATGAATGATCAGCTGTATAAGTTGATAAAGAATGCAATACAAGGGAGAACTCATATACTACTTACAGGAGACTTTATTAATCACCCTGAAATTGACTGGGAGAATGAAACATCACTTCAAAATGATAATCATAAAGCAACAATTTTTCTTGAGACTGTAGTTCGAGATAATTTTCTCTATCAACATGTTAAAAGTCCCACTCATAGCAGAGCAGACACCAACCCTTATAGACCTGATTTTGACAAATGAAGAAGGTATGGTCAAGAATGTTGTACACAGTGCACCTCTGGGAAAGAGTCATCACCAAGTCTTAAGTTTTGACTTCAGAGCTTCTGCAGAGATTGAGGAAGGTAATGGTGAAGCCAGATTCAATTATTCAAAAGGAGACTATAATAAGCTGAAGGAGGTCATCAAGGAAAACAATTTGTGTGAGATAATAAAAGACATGAATTTGACTGATGGATGGAACAAGTTTTTAGAGACATATAATGCTGCTGCAAATGAATGTATCCCCAAGAATAAAGGAAAAGGGAAAGGAAAACAAACAAAACGACCCCCATCGTGGATGAACGAGGAAATACGTCTAGCACTCAAGGAAAAGAAAGTAACATTTGCAAAGTATTCAAAGACAAAGGATGGGAGAGATTACAGAGAATACGCTAAGGCACGAAATAGAGCAAGGGCTATTTGCAGAAAAGCAGTGAAAAACTATGAGAAAGCAATAGCAAGAGAAGCGCAGCACAATCCAAAGGCCTTTTATGCATATGCCAACAGTAAAATGAAAACAAAAGAAGGAGTAGCTGATCTATTGGACGAGGAAGGGAAAACAATCACAAACAATAAAGAAAAAGCTAACATTCTGAACAACTTTTTTCCAGTGTATTTACCGAGGAAAATATCAAAGATATGCCTGAGTGCGAAGACAGACACGTGAAAACTGAGCTTGGTGACAGTGTCTTTATAAAGGATATAGTAATAAAAAAATTGAAACAGTTAGATCCCTCAAAGTCTCCTGGACCAGACGGAATGCATTCACGTGTTCTAAAAGAGCTTGCAGAAGAATTAGCAGAACCTCTGGCAATGATTTTCACAAAGTCTATAGAGGAAAGCAAACTTCCGGATACTTGGAAAGAGGCTAATGTCACCCCACTTTTCAAAAAAGGCAATAGATCAAAACCAAGTAATTATCGGCCAGTCAGCTTAACAAGTGTACTGTGCAAGGTGATGGAATCAATTATAAGGGATAAAATCATGGAACATACAGAACAAAACAAGCTTCTCTCATCCTGCCAACATGGATTTGTCCCTAAAACATCGTGTGCGACAAATTTGGTGCATACTCTGGAAAAATGGACTACAGCACTGGATACGGGAAGACCTGTGGATGCAGTTTACCTAGATTTTGCAAAAGCCTTTGACTCTGTCCCACACCAGAGACTGATAGCCAAAATTGAGTCATATGGTATTAAAAGCAAGGTCCTGAACTGGATTAAGGATTTCCTCATTGGAAGACAGCAAAGGGTATCGGTGAAGGGAATGTATTCAGATTGGTCGAATGTTACAAGTGGCGTCCCACAAGGAAGTGTACTTGGACCAGTACTGTTTGTGATTTTTATCAACGACCTGCCGGAAATCCTAGAATCATGGTGCACAATGTATGCTGATGACACCAAAGTCTCATCCACAGTCCAGACAGAATCGGAAAGACAGACTATGCAGGCAGATATAGATAAACTGGTCGACTGGGCAGACAAGTGGCAGCTTTGCTTTAATGCAGATAAGTGTACGGTCATACACATTGGCAGGAATAACCCAAAGCAAGACTATACTATGAGACTTCACTATTCACAGGATAGAGCAAAGCTAGAAACTTCACAATGTGAAAAGGACCTGGGGGTAATGGTGGATAATGAACTCAAATTCAGCAGGCATGTTGAGGCACAAGTGGCTAAGGCAAACAAAATATTGGGTCTGATTAGAAGATCATACCAATTTTTAGATAAGGAGAGCCTAAGATTGTTATTCACTGCACTGGTTAGACCTCATCTGGAGTTTAATAATGTAGCATGGTCACCAAGATTCCAGAAAGACAAAAATCTTATAGAAATGTGTTGAGGAGAGCTTCTAAGTTGGTTCCAGCCTTGTCTGAATTGGCATACGAAAAGAGATTAGAAAGTCTACGACTTCCTAGCATGCAGTACAGGAGAAAAGAGGAGATATGATAGAAGTTTACAAGTTTACCCATGAAATGTATGATGTCAGTTCGCTTCTTATCAAGGAAGACGATACAAGAAATAGAGGACATATGTACAAATTGAGAAAATGTAGAGTAAACACTGGACTAAGACAGCATTTTTTCTCAAATAGAGTTACAGACATCTGGAATGGGCTGCCAATTCATGTTGTGAATGCTCCATCATTGAACAGTTTTAAATATAGACTAGATTGTCACTGGAAAGAACACATGTATCACTGTATTTAGAGTAATTTAGACAGGGGAGATCACCAACACTCAAAATAGTTCTACAAAAGACTGTGAATAAAAAGATCAGCAAAAGGCCTAATAATGCTGAAAAAATATCATATCATATCATATCAATAACTTAATTGGAGAATTTTTCTGTTATTGCTAAATAGTAAATTGCATGAGAAGGACGAAGCTGCTTTAACTTTCTTGCGCAAACACAGAGTTTTACCTACTGCAGTTAAATGTTCTAGTAATTCTCCAATTTTTCTTGACTCTGGCAGCTAGAATTCCAGACAGGGGGCACAACGTTCCAAATCTGAAAGGGAAAACAAATCAGGATGAGCTTCAGTAAGATAGGGCTTGTAGTTGTAGTGAAATGGGATTTTAGAGCAACACAAAAATGTTTCTTGAAAAGTATTTATTTGTGACGAATGCAACCTTCATTTTCGTATTCAGTGTATCAAATTTATCAGGCATACACTTTTGAAGCCTCAGGTGAGTTAAGGTGATATCAGAAGATTTACCAAATGTCTAGCATAATTGGTCATGGTCCAAAAATAGTATTGCAACCATTAAAATTAATATTAAAATTCCTTTTGATTTAAGTCACAAGGACACTGAGCCTATTAGAAGTTATGATGTTATCCTATGATACAGGAGGGGGTCCTGTGTACTGCGTTGATGGGAATGGCTTCAGGTCAGGCCTAGAGGGGTAGTTACACTGTTAGTGCTTAGTGGGGCTAGTTTCTTGAATTACTGGAGTGATTGTCATTTATATATTGTAGTAGTTTAGTAGTCTCCTAATTTTGTTGTGTCTGCCCTAGCAAATCATCATTACTTGTTTGATCACATAGTGCTCTCCACGTTATGTAGCCTAGACCTACAGTCACTTGAGGTAAGAAGTTTGAAGTTTAAGTTTTGTGTGCTTGTGGAGTAAGAATGCTTCAAGAAACATTCATACATTGTTACTGATTACTTCAGTCTCACAAGTAGATAGATGCCTCTAGGGCTGCTGCCAGGCCTACTATTGTATTCCTAGTATTACTATTAGAGAAAAGCATGTTTAGTCTTTGTCTTATTCAGACCCCACTTCTGAGAGCTCTCAAGCAGCATGTAAACCTCCTCTTATTCCTTTAAGTCCAATTACTTTCTTCACTCTCAATGTAGACCCAAGGCAAGAAATCCAGATTATTCAATCTTGGGGATCTTAAGATACTGTCTTTCAGCCATGAAACCTCACAAACACCTTTTAATCTCTGAATTTTTTTAGCAATATACAAAGACTCTGTCTTTCTTCTTTTGACTTACTCAGTAAATAAATTTAGATCTAATCTGTCTCTCTTTCTCTCTCTCTCTCTCTCTAGCTAAGCTCTGTCAATGAGCTGCATGCAGCAAATGAAAGTTTTTTCATTGTCAGCTCATAAATTAAAATGTAATATAGTTTGCCTTAACAGGAAAACATATCATGTCTGACTTTCATAGTCAGTAATAAATTACTTAAAACAGCCATTGGTACCCCCTAGTAACGGCAGATTGCACATAAAATATGCCTGTGGTGTTTTCCAGAAATGAACACATTTCTTGTAAAAATCAGTCTTGTATAAATGTAGCACTTAAAGCAAAGGTGTTAGGAAGCAGATTTGTATCAATTGATCGTTGCAAATTTGTACTCATAGGACTTAAACCGAGAAGCAGATGATTCATGATTTCAGATGTATTATTTTATTGTTTTGGCTTACAAACTGGTAGAAACTTGCCTTGCTTTTTATAAAATCTCTACGGTATTTAAAGTCATGTTCAAGGTTTGTGAGCCATGTTGGACAGAAATAAGATAACTAAGTAAACTGATGTTTGTGGTGTTTGTATGCCTTATCTAAAAAACTACTATGCCAGCAAACAAAAGACATATCAAAGTAGATTTCTAGGTAAGCCTGAAAATAGTGAAATGTGTGTGATCATAAATACTCTGCAAAATGGAAAGCAAATTGTCAAAAGCTTTGCGATTTCTTTCCTTCATCCACCTCATCTTCTAAATAATCATTTTAATTTTATTATTTGTCAAGATCTTCTTGACTGGCAGAAGGAGGATGAGAGGCAGCATCGTCACCTGGTACACAGAAACACCACTGAACTGTCTGTCACTCTTGATTCCCATCATCCTCACAAGAAATGTTTTGGAAACTCAGTCACAATAAATGATGAAACTGTGGCCCTCTTTCGAATTGGTGAGGAGGTCTATGCTACGCAAGCAAAATGTCCCCATGCTGGTAAGGGAACTTTGGAGGTTTTTTTTTTCAATTTTATGTTTAATTATGCATAGTTTGATATAGTGAAGTTTTTTTCAGGTTTTTTTTTTTTTGTTTGCTTGTTTGCTGTTGCTGATTTCACTTCTAGTTTTAGTTTTGTTTCTTTCCATCAATCTAGAAAAAGGCTAAGGCTATGTTACGTAGTTTATTGTTGCAGATATCAATTTTTCATTTATCATTAATATCAATTTATCCACTAGTAAATGATCTCTTTGGTGTTCAGAGGCTAAGGAAAGGGTTAGGGGTTGGATTTTAAAACAAATATTGCTGTGGTGACTTTTGATTTATCAGGTGTTTTTTTTTTTACAAATATTAGGTACAAATTGGATCCATTATAAAAGAAACTCGCAATGTTTTAAGATCTATGCATAATTATTATATTGAAGGTTTACCAAAATTTACAATATTGGTTAATTTTAAACCCTTTTCTACATCGTATTTGTCAATTATTTTTTTTGTAATGAAAAGGCAGCAAAAGTTGAGAACGGAGAATAAATGTTTTAGAAAAGGTATTTTCTTCTTGTGATATTTATTGTCACTTGCTCATACATCATCCATGCTTTTTATGTTTCAGATATTTAGATTTAGTTTTTCAAATAGTTTTCTATTATTTGTGTATAAATGTTGTTAGATACCAGGATTAAAACTTGGAGGAAACTCTGTAATTTTCAACCTAAATGTGAGGTGGCCAGGGATTTTCTAGTTCATGTCGGAAATTACTGTTTTAAGCTATTGGACTTCAATCTTAAAGAAATTATTTTTTCAAGGTTTCCCACTTTTTAGCTTCTTATCAATTATCAACCGTTTTTCTATCTTGTCAAAAAGTATCAAAACCCTAAAGAAACTAAATATGCTTTATGGTGTTTTTGTGAAGATAACTGCAATCCAGCATGAAAACTTTCCCTAACTTTAAACCCATTTTTCTCAGTTTCTCATTCTCCAGCCTTGTGTTAAGTTTTGGGTCATATCTCAGCCAAATACTAATACATTCTAAAAATATGAACTGTTTTATGCAGGGAGTTATTTGGGGTTTCAAAAAATATGGAAATCACAACTTGTTCAAACTAGTCATTGAGCCTGAAAATTGCAAGCCACCTCAAAAATGTTATGTAAAAAAATTGTAATCGTCAATTATTAATTTATTGTCAATGATCTTTTGGGGTATCTAATGAGACAATATTAAGTAAAACATGTTCTTTAGAAATTAAAATGAACCTGAACCAAATTTGAGATTGCAACATTGCTGTGGCAAAGAAATTGCCTTTAAAATATGCTCTTTTCCATTTTTATGGCTGATAATTCCTCCTTTGATATGTGAAGTTGTTCTCTTGCTTCATGTGTTGTTTTAGGAGGACCGCTATACCTGGCTGATCTAGAGGAGCTCGTCCCTGGACAGGTTTGCCTAAAGTGTCCATGGCATAAGTGGACTTTCAGTATAGACAATGGCCGCAGCATTAAACCTGCTGGTCGTGGCTTGGTGGCAAAGACGTATCCTGTCAAGGTGAACCGTGAGGGGAATATTTATATTGGCTTTGATTCCTTCGGACCATCAGCTTTTGAAATCTAATGCTAATTTCGTAATTACAAGTTTACAA
Organism: Elysia crispata; assembly: GCA_033675545.1. Classification (NCBI taxonomy): domain Eukaryota; kingdom Metazoa; phylum Mollusca; class Gastropoda; family Plakobranchidae; genus Elysia; species Elysia crispata. The sequence goes on from JAWDGP010005588.1 coordinate 246,211, forward strand.
GTTGTTTATAAACTTTTCAGTGTGTAAACTTTTTTTTTTTGTACTGTTTGCTAAAAATGGCAATAGTTATTGAAACTTACGTGACTTTTCAGAGATTTTTTTTATTTGTAGATTTTTACAATTTTGTATTTATTGAGAGTCAATAGTTTTACCTTAAAAATACACAATAAGATTTATAGAGAAAAATAGAACAGTTCAGTTCAAGACAGCCTTTTTATTTTTTTTTAATGTTCTGTTATCTAGAAAGTGGATTTAAAAAAAAAAACATTAATCTGATTTCTATCTTGACATTTAAATCTAATTACATTTCTCCCAAAAGTACTGCACCTAATTTAAACTACAACTGAACTTTCTTTATTCTTGTCTTAAAATTAGCAGTGAATGTGAGGCATTGGTCTTAAGACCTTTATTTGTTCTTTTATAAATGTTTGAATAGTCATATCAAAGATTTTAAATTTTATCAATTCAGTATTTATTTGCAATGAATTTTGTAACCTTTTCTCATATAATTTTATGTTTAAACGCCTGATATTAATTTTCCATGAAATCTGGTTAAAATGGATCCGAATAGTAGATTGGATATTGATCCTATCAGTGCGCAAATATATGGCACAGAATACTTAACAATGATATCGAATGCTTTAGCATATAATTCTCTCCCATAATTAACACTTCCTGGTTTTGCTCATCAGTTTTTGTTGTTTTTTTTTTTTTGGCATTATGGTTATTATGTATACATGATAACCTACCTTCCGGCCACTTGTAAAATACTTCTTTTTTTGTTTTTTTTTTTAAATAAAAGATAAGTGTCTTGGGTGATGCTCTGGAGATAACTGATTACTTACATGAACAGCATTTTTTTCATATCTGCTATTGTTTTAATCTTATTTAGACTCAATCCCATTTGAAATTGTGTGCCCTGGTAATCAGTTGATTTGTCAGCTAAAGCCAAGAGATCTTTTGATGTAATGACGAGTTAAACTGTACTGTTGAACAATCCAGCAGCCTTTTTAGTGCAGCAACTACTTTCATTAGTCTTGTCTACTTTATTTCCCCTGAGCAATTTTGTAATGCCTCTTTTTGATTGGGGAGTGGGAGGGGGCTGGAAACAAAAACAGGTGGGCTTTGAAAGGTGCATACTGTTTGTAATACGAATGTAAGTTTTAGTAATGATGAACAGATTTTTCCATAGGCCAAAACTCAGAGCCCTGTTAGACTTTTTACAATATATTGATTTTTTTTTTGTCGGGCTTTCAAAGTTACATACAGGCTTATAATGCAAAGGCCTCAGTCTCTTTATAATAAAAGATGTATGATATGACATGGATCTTTTAGCAAGGATTTTAGCTATTTTTTTTTTTTTTTGTGGTTCAGCCTTTTTAGTGATAGGAAAGTACAAATCCATGACATATAAGGCATGTAATACATATGTATTGTTTCTTTCTAGGGTTATTGGTTCTGGGTTAGTTGCAAGACGTCTTGCATCGTTTATAGCTTAGTGACTGATAGATATATGATTTTGTGTAAATATCTGTAGACTCATTGGTAACCTGGGAAAAAGGATTTTAGATTTGTATCTGACCTTTGTATACTCCATTATGAAAATTACCTTGTCTATGAGCGAATATTGTACTGTGATAATAGCTTGCCAATGTGTTCTTTTCATGGTCTCTTGCATTGATTCTGCATTCTAGACTTATTTTTGCTCCAATACTTTTTCAATATTTGGTCATTTATTCTAACAGCATTGATGATTTATTTTCTTTCAGCATTATTTTGGCTTACTTTGGTAATAGAATGGTGGCACATATCTCTCTCTCTCTCTCTCTCTCTCTCTCTCTCTCTCTCTCTCTCTCTCTCTCTCTCTCTCTCTCTCTCTCTCTCTCTCTCTCTCTCTCTCTCTCTCTCTTTTTCTTTTTTTTTTTTTCCCTTTAGTGGTGTTTCTGACTCCTTCTGAACCAGCATTATATGAGTGAGGGAGTGAGAAATGGGGATTGATGTGTGGATTTTTTTTCATTTTAGACTTATGGTACTTCTTATAAACAGAAAGTATATTATGAATGAGGGTGTAATTAAGGGAGTTAACAATGTGACCACTTATTTGAATGAGAGAGAGCAGGAATGAAAGATACAGTGTCTAAATGGCCAAAGGTTTCATAATTGAATTTTGCTACGGTACTGAAGAGGAAGTTGTGATAAAATGTGTAAAATTCCTACCTTGTATGTGATATCAATGTAGGCCTTTTTTTTTTATATACCTTTAGATATTGAAGAATGTTTATTTGCCTTTTCATTCCATGATTGTCTGTGATGGTGATTACAAAGGTCAACTAGTCAGAAGGTTGATTTAACTGAGTACAAATTTCTTTTATAAGACTATGGAGTGATCAGTTGAAATATCTGTAACGGTGCATCGGGAGATTGGTTAAAAAGCACTCTATGATCATTTATGCTTGCCATTTTGCTTTTTACATGTCTGGCCTCAAAAGGAAACAAACATATCAACATATTGCCACTACTGATGTGTGGTCTTCAAGCATCTGATTTGATCAATGTGAAACAGTGTGGACTGTTTTGAAATAGTGAGCTACTCTGGCAGGGACCTTCTGCTGTATCCCTCAACTCCTTAAAAGTTTCTTGATTATTTCAAGGCCCTGTCTTTTCAGCTCAGCCTAGTGTCTCAATTATAATGTCGGTAAATGCTGAATTTAGATAAACAGCATTTTGGGTATGATCTTTTGATTGCGTCCAGCTTTTTAAATGTTTTCTGACTTCAGCTTCCATTTGCAATGAGAGGCTTTGCTTTGTTCACTTTCGAAATATATTGGTATGGCTGTATTTAAGTCAAAAGTTACATGGTAATTCATTGACATAGTTAGAGTTATCTAAATTTTCTTGACCATTTTGGGATCATACCAGTCATAACCCACCCATCCCCTTCAGACGCATGATTGTCCAGCTAAATTATGTTTCCACTAAATGCATGCAGTTAATTATAAAGGTACTCATTCACCACAGGCACACAAGTTGAAAGAACTTTAACATCGCATCATCCTTGTGTTCATCGATGTAAAGTGTTTTAAATAGATGTGTGTGCCATATTGGAACAAGGTGACAAAACTCTGGCCTTTGCAATCTGACACTGAAGATCATAACATTTTGTGAATAATATGGTCATATACAGAATAGTGCTGAACTAATTGAGACAGGTTTCGAAATATTACTATTGGTTGCTAAAAAGCTCCTACATATTCACAAATTTTTCTCATCAGTTTTAGTTATTTGGATTACTGTTTGAGTTGAATTCTATTAACAATGGTCACTGCAAATAGTGAATTCTGTGAAGCACTTGCCACCTCTAGCTTTTCTGTAGTGTTTTCAAAATTGGGTAAACTTTAAATACCCTTAAGTTTGAATCATGTACCCAAAGCGCAATCGTTAAGTTTACGCAATTCTGAAGATATAGATACCTGGCCAAATTTTCAATGTCTGTTTGTTTTTTTCCCACAAATTTTTCTTTGTGCCTTTTTTTTTTTTTTTTAATCTGCATTGTCTGAATCGCTTGTACAAATTGGGGATGGTTTCCCTTATGATGAATAAAATTTTCGTAATGTAATTTTGAATATTTTCCACAATTTTGTCAGAGGTACAGTAAAAAATCTTAGTTCATGTGTTTTTATACAATCAGCGATTCCAAACTATTATTTTTGTTTTTAGAAAAAACTTCATTGAACGATATGTGTTTGGTGCTGTAGAGATCCCAGCAGCTGTGCTTGAATGAGATTTTGTCCACATTTATGCAGCCTTTTGTCATGCTTGGGCCTTGCACTGGTGTTAGGGTAAGATGAATTGCATTCAGCTTTGCAGAATATCAAGTTAAAACTGAAGGCTGTCAAATATTGCCGATGATGCCCGTAAATACTTAATTTGTAAGATTCCATCATGAGCTCTTTATGTTCTTACATGAAGAGAATTCCACTCTCAGAATCTAGTTTCTTTAAATAAAATTGTGTACCCCGTGTAGCTTTTTCTCCTTTCTTCACACGTGCTCATTTTGATTTGACTGTGGAATGGCACAGGAGCTGATCTTTATGCTTTCTTTCAATGTTTATTGTACCTTGCAATTTTATATAGAATTTTTGCTTAAAGCTTTAACACTGTTTATGATTTTTCATTGGGTATTATTGATTACGACACAATATCACGACTTACTCACAACCTGTGATGAATAATGTATATTGCTTTATCTTTCCATTTTTGGGGTTGCACACTGTTGCAACAGTTTGAAGGATAAATTGTCCCTGGGTTTTGTTTTATCATCCACCATATGTAAAAGAAAAAGAGTTCTGTATGTTTTGGTGTAAATATTTTAGTTAACGTTTCATGGCAGTAAAGCAGTTGAAATAAATTTTTAATGTAATTCTTTCTATTTTTGGTCAACTGAAGCTGCGTACAGACATGTCTCTTCTAGCCATTGATATCTTGAGGTTTATTATTTCATATAATGGGAAGAGTCAAAGAGAAGTTTGGTTTTTTTTTAATGAGATCTCAAGATCTAATTTTTTAATCTATTGATTAGATTAAAAAAAACAATGAGTCAGAATAAGAAGTACCCCAGGATAGAGCTTTGGTACTTTGTCGGATAATCATGAGAAGTCTATGTGAATCAGAAAAGCTGAGTTTTTACATCGACCATGAAACTTTGTAAGCATTATTTGTTGTTTAAAGATTATAGAAGTGAGTAGTGGAGTTCAAACTTGAAAAGCTTGCTTCAGTAATCTAAAGAGGTTGTTGAACATGACAAAATATTTTTTTTTAGCAGAGAGAAAAGTGCAGTCAGGTTGTTAAACAGTTTATTTGACCATAGTCTGTGTACAAATTTGCTAAACATGTATAGTCTCGAATTTTAACTAAAATAGTTACAAAAATTTTCAGGACAAGTTTTAGAGGTTGTTAATTTATACTTTTGCTAACCCTTGTCAGAGTTTAAAACTTGACTGATATATCAGAAAGGTCTTTCTTAGTCTGAGTCAAGCTTTTGAATGATATCCCTGTTGTATGACTATGAAAGTTTACTTTGTTGATGGTAGTTAGCGCTTGTGAATTTATTTTTTTTTTGTAATTATTTCAAAATAGCAAAACATTTCACACCTGTTCACATGTGATTTGTTTAAGTTGCATGCAAGAGGTATGCTTTGTGAAATTGTTTTTTTCATCTTGTACAAAGGAATATATTATACTAAATGTACTCTCATCCTTTGTTTTGTAAACAGGACTATTACTTAACTCGACCATTACTAAAGATTAAAATAAACTCATTCATATTACTTATCCTACATATCAAAGATTTAATTATGGTCATTAGACGAATTAATTCTCAAAACTGATAGTGATACATGCACAATGTTAAGAATAATTTTTTATTTACGTTGATATATTGGGTGAGAATCATATGTAAAGAAAAAATATTTTGTGACGGCAATTTATTAATTCGGATTTACTTGTAAATCATTTTGTATTTTTTTGCCACAAGCTTTGAATTAAATACTGAATGTTCTGAAAAGTAGTTTGGTTATTTTTTCAATAAGTGTTTGTAAATGGCACTTCACTTGCTAACTGTATTTGTTTTGTTTTTGATGGGTTTTTTTTTTTTGTAGAAATAGTAACTAAAAAGCTTGCCTTACATATCAATGCCAATAGCCACTGATTTAAATGATTTTTGTCAAAAATTTCTAATAGAGCCATGGCTGTCTTTTATTTTGCCAGTTTATCAATCTTAAGAAACCAAGATCTAGCTTAAAACGCTCCATTCATTGATCTGGTTAACTGCTTGCACAAAAATATTCAAATATTGTGAAATTGTTTTTAAATGTTTGATTCTTTGATATAGCTTGTCACATCATGATCTCGGGTCTTTTTTGCATACTTAACAAACCCATGTCTGCAGTGAGGAACCCAAGAAAAATATGCTAGTGGGTTTCAGGGAGGATGTTTTTGTTTCACAACTGATTGCTTTCCATATATATAGCATCAGAGAAATTGTTTGTAATGTAATAGGGGCATTAAAATTGTGAGACAATGCAGGGGGTGTTTAATTTATACATGAAGTTACTTGAAGTTGAGAGTCTTCCATTTGATTGGAGCGGTGTTCATTATTTTGCTATAATTATCCAGTTTATTCACGAGTAGCAGATGTACTAAAAACGAGGAGGGATTGAGATGTGTAGGTCATAATAGCCTGAATCAAAGATCAGGGCAACGGATTGATTGATTGGTTGATTCAGGTACAGGGGGCAATGCAGAACTGTCAATAGTGCCATTAAATTTCAATACACACTGTGTTATATTTATAGGCTACTGTATGACAAAGGATGAATCCTGATACACAGAGCCAAGAATTTTAGTCTTTAGGCTATTCAGAGAAACTGATGCCCAGCTAAACATAAAATTCAACCATACTTTTAGATGCACTGCATCTGCTAGATTACTTCAGAAGCATGATATTATATAGTTCTTTTTTTTTACTTTGTCTGAACTTCTAACAAATCAAATTTTTGACTGTAGTTATATGTACCATAATATTCAAACACATATAGAAAATTGTATTAGTATATGTGGCAGATGAGAGCGCATGTTCCTTGTGTTGCAAAGTGTGGAGTGCATCATGATTTTACTTAGGACATGTGGTTTTGGATTTTAAAATTTTCTTAAGTTTTATGATTTGGATTGTTACTTCAGTTTCATTACAATCTCAAAATTAAATTGTTGGTGCTCCATTAACCAAGCTGGTGTCATTTCTGCAGTGAAAATCTACATGTATATTTGTCGTATATCGTCCATATTGTTATTGTTTTCCCTTTCACTCGTTTTGCATTAATTTTACAGTGTATTAAGATTTATTCACACTATTCTGTATCTGAAAAATTGGCTCAAGAATACAATGGCTTGGCAATATTTTGTCACCTTAAATTAAATGGATCTAGCTAAGCCAAGCTTGGGCCAACCTGTCCAAGCAGTTTGGCCAAAGGGTATACATGTATTTTACATCTTATGTTACTTCATCAGTCTAAGATCATATGGTGGCCAAAATCGAAAAGTATGTAGACTATTCATGGCTATGTTGTGGTTGGCAGCTTCATCAAAGAAAAAAAAAAAACGAAAGAAAGAAAAAGATTTTGAGATAAGGCATGGTTTTGATGTCACTGGGCACTCAGAAAGTGAGTGTGGTTCCAGACATGCCAGAATTGAGGCAGAAAGAACACATATAAAATGTGTGAACTATTTGTTCTGTCAAGGATTAAAAAAACAAAAATCATTATCATGACGCAGGAGCAGTTTTTGTCTTTGTTTATTTATTTATTTTTTTAATAAATCAAATAGATGAGCTAGCAGATAGCCGACAAAACTGAAACGTCTGACATGGAGAATGAAACAAGCTATAATGCTAATGATGCACTGAGCTTACGAAAGGATCTTTGGTCACAATACTTGTCGGTAGAGCGGACCAGCAGTCCAAATCCGGACAACTGAACATGCAAAGATCTAGATAACTCGTGTGGACTGAGAAACAGTTTACAAGGATTTGGCATCAGGAACTAATTACTGTACTGGGCATGATTCAGATCCTGGTGATGATGATAACATGTAAAAATACCAACTTATTTTACGGGCTTCATTGTTAATAAAATGATTGATACTGCTTACTCGTCCACATTAATAAAATACATGTAAGGATTAATACAGTAATAGACTCGTCAATATAAAAATATTTAACAGTTCACGTTTTCATATCTCACTTTTTTTTTGTTTCATCAATGATTATTTTTCATTAAATCGTTTATACCTCAATACCAAGTGCTTCTAGTTTTACAAATCGATCAAACCTGAGAACAGCGATTACCACATTGTGTATAAATTACTTGTACTATGTACTAACGTAACTTTAGATCTTGTCCTTTTGTGCGTGGATTTTGATCAACACTTTTGTTTTGAATTTGATGTTATTTTTTGTTACAGAACTTAAATAACCCTGTCCGCGAGGTTTGACCGAAATTTCCAAGATCAAATACGTTTTAATTAACAAAGAACCCAAAATCACCAGAGTTTCGTCAGTCTGAGAACAGAATGGCATAACTCAATTTTCACTTTATTGAGATGAAAGTAGTATCCCTTTATTTCTATTTTAAGGTTTTACTTGTAAATAAAAACGAATGTAATCCTCGTCTATTTATGTCGGGCAATAGATTTATTTATAAACAATTTAAAATGTATCGCAACAGCCTGAGAAGCTCTATTGCAAAAAGGCACACATGTATCTGAATTAATATCTTATCATGCTAGCCGGGTGACGGCTTGATAATGATATCGAGATGACATAACCTTACTGTCTCAGTTAGCACTGGCTCTGATGAAAGTATTACTATACATGTAATAATTATAAAGATAGATTCCTGACGTGACTTGCAATAGCGAGCCGAAGTTTCTGTGTTTTTGATAGAGGTAGACATTTTGCGCTTGAATAAACAAATCGTCTTCGAAATTATTACCAGATCAAGCATTATTAGTAACCATTTCTTTCTCAGGGAAATAATGGTGCTGCCCTGATATTTGATCCAAGATTTAGGTACTGCTTCATGATAAAGGCTGGATAAAGATTTTTTTCCCCCCTTTCCCTTAGCCACATTGATGCTCAATTTTCTTTGCATGCTAGCTTTCTTTTTAACACCTATGTAATTATATACTAATAATGGCAGCCATTGGCAGGTTGGTGCTGCTGTCCCAGTTCGTGTGTCGTCAATTACCTGCACCCATCAGAGCTGAGACTGAGTGAGAGTTAACTTAATAGATGTGATTGCAGTTATTGTAAGACATTACTTGAATTTAGGACTATTTAGACCAATTATAAATTAGCTTTAGTGTTAATATGGCTGTGAGCAAACCAGCAAACATGCCATTCATACAGCGCGGGTAGTTCAAAAGTAATACACATTCATTAATTCATTTTCGCCTCGCGTTATTACGGCAAGTAAAATGCCGGTTTTAACTCAAAGGATCGATTTAATGGAAGAATAGGAGTGAGGTGCATGGCCTGTTACACTAATCTTTCACATGTCGGTCGGTAACACATTTTACCCTATTATGTACTTGTATATTCTATAATAACTTTGGGAGAAAAAAATACAACAGTGCAGATCGGTATCCCCTTTTAACGGCCCGATTTAACTATTTTCATGGATTTAAGATTTGAGCAACAAAAAGGTATGGATCTAGGTCACTCGAGCTGGAATAAAACCTCAATTTTTTTTTTTTCAGGGCAGTAATTATTATGTAAGCTTTTTTCCGTAATTTGTGTGTCATCATGATTTTTTACTTGGGATTGTACAGCAGTAGTTTCCCGTTGCCTTCTGCCGGTTTGTCTACAGTTTACTCTGGTAGCCTTTAGCGTTCCAACACTGACCTGCAAGGCAGCAGGGATCATGCAGGTGGCTGCTGACTGTACTTTTCTTCCACCCCATGACACAGGTTGTACTGGTTTACATGTTTACCAGTAGCAGGATACCCTGACCCAACACGAGCAGGATACCCTGACCTGACTTCAGGAGAGAGAGAGAGAATTTTATAATTATCCAGCCATATCGAAAAACGCCTTATAAAATGTTAAAAATTGTAGCCTACCTGCTATTACATATGTACATGACTTTTTTGTATTCTGTTCATGAACATTGCCGTGCCAATGGCAACCGAACAAAATGTGAAACTTAAAAGAAATAGAACTATCCGAATTTGCTTTGAAAACTGAGATCCGTATATATATAGTAATATATATATATATATATATACATTTTCATTTTGCAACTTCTCGTTTTGTTGTGGGTAACGTGTAAGTGTCAAGTTTGACGATAACCGGCTTTCTTGAAAGAGCAATTTCTAACTTCACTTAGGGTACATTTATATTATACTACATGTATATTATATTACTATGAAAACTAGGTTGCCCTAAGTTGTAACTCTTTTGTTGTGCTTCGGTGACTGTCTTCCGCTGTCGACTGAAGATAAAAGGTACATTCTATCGAAACCAATATCTAATCTATATTTAACGAAAAAGATGCTCTCACATTTTGCACGTAGATGACAACAATAATAACCATTGTGATCACGAGAGGGTTTGTTTGTGGGATTTGCATGAATAAAATAAATCTAGAATTTTCACACACTGATAAATCTTGTGTGTAGGATTACAATGTAGTTACACTACAAGCAGGGAATAACTTAATGAAACCGAATTAAAGCAGCAGAAAATATGTCACACATAGGTGTAAACAGTATCTCATCTAGATATCTGGATGAACAATTGAAAGAATTAAAGTCGAACTTTAATCAATCTTGCTTCTTCCTTGTATATATCCTGTCTGTAAACCCCCCCCCCCCCCCCCCCACACTTTTTCCCTCCTTTCCTTGCATTTTTATTTGTACCTGTGCACCCTTCTAAAATCTGAGAAAAAAAATGTAAGACTAAGAATGATAACAGGTTACCTTATAAACTGCCAGAAAATAATCCTATCGGGTTAAAGAAGAAAAAAAAAAGCATAATAAATACATACCATCGTTGATCTAAAGGACAAAACAGCACGGGAAACACCGAAAGCTATCGTGTGTTGAATTCTTAAAATAAATTAAGATATACTGATTCGCTAGAGTGTATTAGCTATTTCTTAATCCTTCACCCCACCCAAAAAAAAAAAAAATTTTTTTAAATAAAATAAAAAACCCTCAAATAAACAGAAAACAACCACACACTGTTCATTTTTTCCTCCACTTCATTCATGTATAAATTCACTCGCGCAAGTGAATTTTCTAAATTCATCACTGGATGGATTGGAATCTGACTGCATAGCCTTTCCCCATCCATTTCACCAGTCCTGGTTGGTATAAATCTATACATTATGTTCATTTATAAGAGTAATATATATATATATATATATATATATATATATATATATATTACTCTTATAAAATATATATATATATATATATATATATATATATATATATATATATAAAACTAGCTTAGCCCAAGTAATAAATCAACTCTCATTTTTTTTTTGCTCGCAAGTGAAGTGTTGACGACATTTCGAATCTAGCAATCTGTATGATCGTATATCTATGACAATCATATATTATTATTCTCTTCTTTAATCTACAGGTCTATTGTATACTGGGTATTACGCTATGTCTAACTTTACAAAAACATTGTTAGCTGGAGAAAAGGAGTACTTGGCTGTGGTGCAGTTCTTGTACCAAATATGGTTTGCAATAATTATCTTTGGCACGATCTCCAATGTGATCAACATCGCGATATTCTGCAGGATGAGAGGCAAGGAAAACATGTCCATTTGTTTTCTGATGCTGTCTATGTCTGATCTAATTTACCTCATCATATACACATTTCCAGCTGTCAGTAGGTTTATCCTGTTTCATCATAAACGCTTCCAGTGGGTTTTTGATCCGATGATATTTCTTGTTTGCACGCTTTGGTACGGTCAAATCTTCTTCGACTACTCCTGCTTCATCTCGGTGTATTTGGCCGCCGTGCGGTGTGGGTGTGTAGTGATGCCATTGAAGTTTAAGACTACGTTCACCAGGAAAACGACAGTCCGAGTGTTGATAGCCATGTTCCTAGCAGCAGTCGGTCTGCGGGCTCCTCAACTGTACGCTAACAACCTGGACTGGACAGCCCGGCCTGGGACAAATACGACCTTCGTGATCTGCGCTAGCTCGGAACACAACCAGCTGATTCTAAAGGTTAACGATATCGTCAATCGTAATATCATATCGTGGATAGCTTATATCAGCATCACTGTGTGTCTTGTGACCTTGATCTCCAAGTTGAAATCATCCTCCAGGTTCCGACATTCAGCCTCGCAAGGTTTGAACCGAACCAGGGCTGGGGAAACGGACGAGGATCTATCCACCGGTCAGCCCGAGTTCACTGGTACCCATCAACAGAACATCAACACTGTCCGACCCTCCCAAGAACTAGGAGAGACAGACAAGGGTTCGAGACAGGAAAAATCTTCTGTGAAAATGTCAACCAAGGAAACCCGACTTATCCAGTCCGTTATTTTAATATCAGTCATCTTTTTGCTGTCTCAGCTCCCTTTTCAAGTCTACTCCACCATTCGGTTGTTCACTCCACAGTTTACTGCAGACGCAAGTCAAAGATATCGGTTTGGCCTCGCTTCCCAGATCAGTAGGACCTGCTCGCTCCTCAACTGTTCTGTGAACATTTTTGTTTACTTGACTTACAACAATAAATACAGAGCTAGATTCGGTGCTCTGTTTCGATGGAAAAGTACTTGACTGAAAGCCGATTGAAATAACTTTGCAATCATTTATTTAGAGTTGTTGAGCTAAATAAATCTAAATAAAATAATGATTTTTTTTTTAAATAACCCTTTTGAGCCAATATACATTTTCATATGCTTGGAACAATAAACTTTATTGTGGTGTAAATTAATTTTAAAAATTGATATTATGTTCAAAACTTCTTTCGATATAAAAAAAATAATAATTGTAGGGCTTAAAGTGTTTTAAGCAAAACAATTTTTTTAAAAAAATTGCTTGCCTTGGTTTACTGCAGCTTCAGTTTGAGTCGTATCCGTACTATAGCTCTACAAACATTCTTTTGCCGTGTGAAACATAATCTGGTCAAAAGATTGATCGATTCTGCACACATTATAAGAGTTGAAAGCACGGTCTGATTTCATGAGGCAGAGAAGGGCTGGGTTAGTAAGGCCCCAGCCTCACCCACGGCCGCCACCATATTAAGTGTAACCCTGACAACAGTTCTTGTTTACGTATTAGGTGCGCAGATTTCAAACATGGCGCTGATAGTGTCACATTATTCGGAAGCCACACAACATCATCAGTAGAGATAGATCTATAATCCATCCTCATTAGGAGCGGATAAAAGATGTGAAAATGAGACCCTTATTCATCCTCGCACGGAAACGGTTTTTGGCGCTGCATAGAAATAGAATGGGCCCTGTATGTTGCACCTTCCAGAGTTTTACGACTGCTGACTTTTATTGAACAGGCGTACACGTATCTTTAGACTTTGGTTCCCTTACTTTATTGCATTTTAATCCGAATTCGAGGCACTAGCTCTAAGCAGCTTATTGCATTATGTAGATTAGAAGTCCGGTTCAACAGCAGCTTTTAAGTCAGAGGCTAGACTGTCGTAAACATTCAAAGTAGTAGCATTCAAAGATCCTTTTAGCTGTGAATTACCAAAAAAAAAGTTTTTAAATGTGCACGGGGATTTATACCTGTCTATTATTTTTAACCTATTCGACGTTGATATAATTGTAGAAGTAGAAAATAAGAAATAGCGTAAATAGAAGTCATAAATTTAGAATAAACAATAGGAGTGATTGAAAGAGCTATGAGAAGAAAAGACAGGTAGTAGTAGTAGTAGTAGTAGTAGTAGTAGTAGTAGTAGTAGTAGTAGTAGTAGTAGTAGTAGTAGTAGTAGTAGTAGTAGTAGTAGTAGTAGTAGTAGTAGTAGTAGTAGTAGTAGTAGTAGTCGTAGTAGTACATGTAGCAGCAATAGTAGTAGTAGTAGCAGCAGCAGCAGCAGCAGTAGTAGTAGTAATAGTTGTAGTAGTAGTAGTAGTAGTAGTAGTTTTAGTAGTAGTAGTAGTAGTAGTAGTAGTAGTAGTCGTAGTAGTACATGTAGCAGCAATAGTAGTAGTAGTAGTAGCAGCAGCAGCAGCAGTTGTAGTAGTAGTAGTAGTAGTAGTAGTAGTAGTAGTAGTAGTAGTAGTAGTAGTAGTAGTAGTAGTAGTAGTAGTAGTAATAATAGTAGTATTAGTAGTAGCAGCAGCAGCAGTAGTTATTGTTGTACAAAAAGTAGTTCAAATTTTAGTATTAGTTGTAGAAGTAGTAGTTTGTTATATGTGGAATTATACCTAGCCGGTCAATACACTTAATTTTATGCTCCAGTCTAGGTGGATATTTCAATCCAACTCGAATTAAAGAAATCACAAGCCAACCGATATTGAACTAGTTTACTTTAATTAATCTGAGAAGTATCTACGCGCACGGCTGATTAGTCAAAGTAACGCTTCGTCACAACAGCGTCTCTCATTCAGCACATCGATGCTCCTAGCCTCAGCTCAGGACTCAAATCGCAGACTCTGTCGTCTCTCTCGAAACATGCTCCTTTTATACCATAGATAGTCTTAATAATATCCATGCAAACAACCTACACAAATACCAAATGCTCTCTCACCGGATATAAACAATCCATTTAAGGGCATACAGTAACAGTAAAGCGTGCAAAATTCCTAACTTAAAATAAAGATTTCCATGTAAGGAATAATGCGCAAAACTTCTTCCAAAATAACCTGACGTCATACATCTTAACAGCATCCAGCGCCGGGGTATCCCCAAAACACCTACGCATCTCATTTGCATAATAAAACCATACCCAAGGCCCTATCGTTCTAGCGTGCAGAACATAGCATCAATTACTCTTGTGAGTAGAATCAGACGCATTCGCATCTCCAAGATATTCCTCTCTCTCTCTCTCTCTCTCTCTCTCTCTCTCTCTCTCTCTCTCTCTCTCTCTCTCTCTCTCTCTCTCTCTCTCTCTCTCTCTCTCTCTCTCTCTCTCTCTCTCTCTCTCTCTCTCTCTCGCCCACTCTAGTAAATGAGTACAGTCATTTCCAGGTAATAAGGAGGAATGCAAAAGAGAAAGTTGCTAACAGTCAAATGACTAAGGAAATATTAAATTGCGTGCGTTGCATAGTTAATGGTGCAGTATTTGGAGCAGTATAATGGAAATAAATACTATTTATAATATTGATTATGTAGTTATATATATATATATATATATATATATATATATATATATATATATATATATATATATATATATATATAAACTAAGAATTAGAGAGTGTGAGTGTGTGAGAGACAGAGAGTCAGGGCTCTGTTTAACCACTGGAACCATGAAAATTTCTTAGTTAATTCTAATGGCGAAAGAGGGAGCTCAAGTGTGGCGTCTTGTGTGGTTCTGATACAATCTTACAACAAAAGGTGATCACGGTTAATCACACGTGACCCGGCGTAGTAGCTGCACCGCAGCACAATGATATCACCTCTGACTGGCTCAGAGCCAGAATGTACCGAGTCCTTAAACATTCCCCTCGTACTTGGAACTTGTTTTTAGAGCCAGTAACGAAGCGTTGTTAGGCTAGCGACATAGCTCTTCCAGTTGAGTATTGTTAAAGAATCACAGAGAGTGGGTAGAAATATTGAATACACTGTTTAGCAGTTTATCTAACGCTTTAATTCCCTGTAAATGGGAAGAAAGTTTGTGGGGTTTTTTATCGTTTTTTTTTTGTTTTTTTTTTCGAAAAAAGGGAGGGGAGGGGGGTTCAATGACTAGCGGTTTTCTTTCATTCTATTTAACAAGAGACAAAGGAAAAAAAAAACAAACACACAAAAACACAAAGAGGAAACGCAAGCTTAGCAGAGAGAGTGCGTTTTATTGTTGCAACTTTGCTAAATAAAGAGAAAGGAACAAAATCAACTTAATCTAAACAGAGGCTTTGCTAAATAAAGAGAAAGGAACAAAATCAACTTAAGCTAAACAGAGGCTTATTCGGAAGCGGGTGTTGGGGTTTTGAAAACGAGGAAGACTGAAAGTTACACAAGAGAGAGAGAGAGAGAGAGAGAGAGAGAGAGAGAGGGGGGGGGGGGGGAGTAAAAGGACGGGCTTGGAGATAAATAGAGAAAGAAAGCGTTAAGTAATGCTCCTGTGTTGTCGCGAGTAGTTAAGTTTCGCAAGAAGTAATCGAAAAAATAAAAGTCTTGCGATATTGTAGGCATTTGTCAAGAGTTTTGATGAAAACGGGAGAGTTATTTCCTTCCTTTGGCTCACGGAATTTACTCTAAGCATACACTGTCTGCTTTAAGGCACACACGATACTTTCTGCTCACGGGCCAAGAGACAGACCGCACTTTCTGATTACTGAACTCTCGATTTTTGCTAAGCTCTAATATTGACAGGAGAGTGAGGCAGCATCTTTTCTCACATAAGCATAAAGTAATTAGCTGACAGTGTAATCATGCAACAATTTAAGGACAGTCTGTGTAGGTCTCTAAGGTTGCACGTAACCGTTTCTTTGATGTTTGATAACACCCATCCAGAACATGGTGTCTCAGGCCTTTTTGCATAACCAACTTAAGTCTCCATCGAGCAGGGCAAAATTAAAAATAGATGAAGCTCTTAACTTTCCCTACCGATGGCGTGAGGAGGCTGGAACCGCTAGGAAGATTCCTGCGGATATCAGGGCAGACGCTCTAGCTCCACAGCCAATGGTGCTCCTACGTTGACGGTACGGCACCTCGTATTTCTGAGGTTTCGCAGGAAAGGCTAACGGGCCCTAAGCTAGACTACGACGTTATATTTTTAGACTGAACCACATCATTTGCATAAACTCCTCCCACCCAGCGCTACGTAGCATAATCGTTTCTCGCGAAACATGGCTATTATTTCATACAAAACACGGAGAGGATAGAAATAACATGAATTTTGTAGACTTCATTAATCACGAATGCTTCAAAGGTTTCTGGCATTGCATGGTTCAGAAATCATATTTCTTTATTCTGTTATATTGAAAGGTTTTTTTCTTCTACACATTCCCTTCAAAGTAAATACAAGAAAAATGAAATTCCCACACACGACCAATTTTCAAATAACTCTTTTCGTTTTATATACACAAACGAGAAAAGTCAGCTAACTTTTGTAAAATCCAAATCTACTTACAGATCCTTTAAGCATTCATTATCATGTAGGTTTTTCAACTACTGCTATGAATTCCATTAAAGTAGAGCACCTTAAGTTGCTTTCTGTAGTAATTCAATATGCTTCAAATAAGTTTAAACCGATACTTAGATAGATTAGGCAATTGCAGAATTAGCTAATTTCCAATTCTCCATATTCACCATAGACAAAAATCTATAAAGCAAAATAGCAAAGTCTTTTTTCTAAATTCTTCTATGTTGCCAAATATTTCTCTTTATATATATATATATATATATATATATATATATATATATATATATATATATATATATATATCAATTTTGTATGTTCTATGTCTCTATCTGGCTATTTCTTTCTGATATGTCTACCAATATTGGGTAATAGCTGATCCGCCTGGTTATTATTTATATATTTATTTATTTATTAGAATCAGCAGTTTTTCATTTGTCGGAGCATATTCTGTCAAACTATATATTTGTTTGTGTGTTTGTTTGTGTATCCATACTACCACCTTTACCTTTGTCTTTCCTCTCTCTCACTCCTTGTCTTTTTCTATCTCTCATCAATATAATATATTTTCTCCTTCTGTGTACATAAAAGACGTTTCCTGCTCAAGGATGTCGTCACTTCGCCACAGCCGTCTGATGAGAGCAACAGGGCTCTAAACATATATATATATATATATATAGTGTGTGTGTGTGTAGGGAGGCTGGTATAGTTATTTATTTGTGGCAATGGCAGTAGGTCTTTAGCTAGAGCAGATCTATAGTATGTCAATTGTCAGCTTGTGGGTGGAGCCAAGTGAACCCCTAACTTGATAATATTAGTAGACTTAGTTAAGTGGCGGGAAACTAGTCTCCGCCTTTCCAACAGTTAATTCCTTGTACATGTATTCTATAATAATTATGAAGATACTTTGTTTCATGTAATGATTGCATTGACTAGCCGATCTATTCTTTTATTCCTGTCCAGCTGGCCAGAGAAGCTTTTTTTCGGTCGGCTTTGATTCGGGGAACTTCGGGAATTTAGGGAAATTACATGTATTTGTACTGAGTTCATATGATGCTTTGATCGGGAGATCTGTGCTAGATGTAGCGATGGGTTAACCATTGGATTCGTAGATTCTATGATCTCGGTCGGATGATGTCTTAGTTGGGAAACCGTCCGACGGAGTAGATTCGGCCGGCGTTGGTCCTTGTTCCAGGGAAGTTAAACGACGAACGGGAAACCAGGGAAGTCTTTGACCGGATACTATGCCGACTGAGTTTGTACTATAAATGTAGAGCTCGGAGAGACTCGTTGTGAGTAACTGTTTTGGAGTATCTGGAGGCCACGTCGGTTTAGAAGTATTGTTTGGAATTACTGAGACAGTGAGAAGTTTTTGTGACCATTGTTAGCGTAAATTATTGAAGTATTGTGGAAACTACTACTACTACTGAGAAGTTGTGTTGGATTATCATTTGTTGTAATTCTACGTGATTATCACCGTGACGCGGGCGTTGGCTGACTATAAAGCATTTTGTTTAGTTCTTCCTACCTCCTATTCGCATTTTTGTATAAGCACTTTGATTTAGAAACCTTTCTTAGTATCTTCTATTCTGACCATTTTGTTCGTATCTTCTACTTAGTATTCTGGCCATTTTGTTCGTATCTTCTACTTAGTATTCTGGCCATTTTGTTTTAGTATCTGATCTTAGTATTCTAGCCATTTTGTTGTGGTATCTGATCTTAGTATAATTATTTTATGCATTTTATCTTGAGTATGTTCTAGGCGCTTATTTTTCTGACCACTTGTTTTAGTATCATCTGCACGAACATGACACTTTGTTTTGGTCTCTTCTAACCGTTTGTTATTCTGACCATTTTGTTAGTATCTTTTATTACGTAAACGCTTTTGGATCATCTTTGTATTTTATTCTTTGAGAACTGCTTTCATTCATTGATAATTGCGTACTCGTGGAATAAACTTATTGTAGGTGTTGGTAATTTTAACCTTCTTCTCTTTTGTGTTCTTCTTTTCTGGAGAGTATCTATTCTGTTCTTATCAAGTCTCGACACCCACTCATATTAGTTAGGGAACAATGGCCTTAGTACTCCACTGATTAATGACCCATGAATGTGAACTCTGTA
The DNA here is from genome assembly GCA_033675545.1 of Elysia crispata. Taxonomy (NCBI): domain Eukaryota; kingdom Metazoa; phylum Mollusca; class Gastropoda; family Plakobranchidae; genus Elysia; species Elysia crispata. The sequence goes on from JAWDGP010005588.1 coordinate 265,178, forward strand.
GTATTGCACGGTTGCTAGGCACGCTACCATAACCAGTTAGTTTACGTTACACGAAGCGATTTGGTGCTCTGTCGCTTTCAACTGTTGCTTTCTACACGTCGCTTGAGATTTCTCAAGTATAGACGACCTCAAAACCAAGCTACTTCTGAAAAGTGCATTCTGTTAATAATTATTTTGCTGTTCTAAAATCGAAAGAAGATCTTAGTTGCTAAGTTAGTGGAGTTAGTTCTGAGATTATTCAAGAGTTTCCCAGAGATCAATGTCGACAGGACAAAAGTCACACTTTTTTGTACAAAAACAAAAGCAAAAAAACAACAAAACAATCCTTGCAATCTTGCAATTCTAGAAAGTGCCTGAATATTAAAATCTCAGTTACTAGTCCGTGATGGACCCGAGATCTTTATTTGTCGCTAGACTATCAATAATAAAGATAATGATCTAAATGATTGTTCATGTAGACTTCCGACCCAAATTCCAGGCCTATGTTAAGATCTTAATTTAAATATCTTGGTTTGTTTTTATGAAAAAGGTGTTGCCCGTAAATCTTGTAACTGAGAGGAGATGTAGATATTTGCTTGTCCTTATTTATTTACCATTTCAAAGGTGCTATCTTATAATAGTTAAGTTATAATTCTAAGTTTTTAAGATAGTCATGCCTTTGCAACAATTTGATCTCTTCTCTAAGCACAGTTTATTGCTTGTTGGATTTCATTCTATCGCTGAATCTTTCCAGCTCTTTATCACAGCACAATTCTGTGCCGATCTACAATATTCCAATAATTGTTTCAAGTCTCCATAGCCTTTCTTAGAATCTCAAACGGGAGCGATTTCAATGTCAGACGTTATGAATGCATGATGCATCGCCATAACGAATTGAGAGGAAATACAAGTAACAATTTATCAGTCTAAGTCCTCTTGTCCAAGCGCATTCCAGTGAAGTTTTGGGTGTTTACTTTACCCACTTCCATAGTGACATGAAAGAAGAACATGAGTGGCAATATTTCAAAACTCCGTTAAACTCTCTTAAAATGAATTGAAATACACGCACTTTTCAAGCAGCGTTCATGCCGATTAAAAAAAAAAGTTCTGCCTAATTTCGTTGATACAAAGGACCGGAATTTTTTTTTTTTTTTTTTACGAAGATAAAGTTACTATCTTTCAGTATCTCAAAATTTATACACCTTAGACTCGACGAACTAATGTACATGTGGTTCGGTCGTTTTTAAAAGTTCGTTGGACCCGACGATGGGTCTGAGATGAGTTAGTTTGGTGCAAGATATTTTAAGAGAGTCAAAGAAGGAGAAAAAAAAAAAACCACGGGTTTTTAACTATGTTCGATGAATGCAAGGTGTTCTTTGAATCCGAGTTCGTTGGATTCGAGGTGTTCTGTGTCTCTTTTATCTCTTACTTGACTTTGTAGTATGTTAGTATGTAGCTGTAATAAGCCTTTTGCATAATTTAAGCTGCTTAACCTTATTCTAAAAAATCCAAATAGAAAAGCAAAGACACCTCACTTGGAGGATAGCTTAGTATATATCGAGGGTCGCAAAGTAAACTATCGTAACTCCTGTTTTGCAAATTTTACAGGAGGAACAAAAAACTTAATAACTTTGTAACTAATGGTCCAATATGATTCATTTTCACGTGAAATGTATTTGAAATATCTTTGCACACCTTGGTTGTGTATTTTTTAGTTTAAATTGTAAACATTTTGTGAAATTCAACTTACGATATTTTATTCAACCAAATTTCACACGTAAACAATCGTATCTCAAGTTACGATAACCTTCATTGATACTTGTTCACACGTATACCATTGTATGTTATAGTTACGACAGTTTACGTTTAAATTCTATGTCCTATAGACGAGTTACGACAATAACAAGAAACAGTGTTAAGAAACAAAATAGCAGCAACACTTTTATAATTATTTTAAGCGTAAAATATGATTTTAATAAAAGTTTCTACATTTAATTTAAGGTTACATGTTTTACTAAAAATGGTTAAAGTATGTTCAGAATGTTATAATATGTATAAATTTCAATTTACAGAGTCACATCACTGATACTTTCACGGATGCATGAATGAGATATAAAATACACATAATTTATTTTGAGTTATTAAGAACGACATCTGGGTAGAATCTTAGACTAAATATTATAGACGTGATAGAAATGGGAGACCAAATATAAGTACTATATAAGAAAGAGGATGCATGGATATTATTATTTTTATTATTAAAATATAGGCCTTCATGATATATAAATAAAGAACAAAGAAAGGTACTTCAGAGATTAGACAGTTTTTATTTTTAAAAAAATCAATATGCTATTTAAGTATCAAAACACACAACTTAATTGGAAAAAAGATTAACATAATTAAATCATGGACCTCACGGGTTGGATTTAATTTTAAACGTTAAAAAACTGGTGATGGGTTTCAGGAAAAACTTGACTTTTGCAGAGGGATTGACAGTCATTATACTTGTCTTTTTCTATGCCAGGACCCTTTCCGGTATTTAGAACATAGAGCTGAATGTAGTTGAAATGCCCCTTGGCCTGCACGTTCTGTATTCTGTATTCTTTTTGACATGTTGAGGCGATGGTATTCACCATCAAAGTCATACTTGGATATGTACAAGATCGGAGTCTATACTGATCAACTTCAATGATTTGATGTTAAACAGCTTCACCTTTGCTTTCATCTAGGTCAAAATTTTTCGAATTTGAGGCTATCTATTTGAAGTCGGAAAACCGAGATTCGTCAGGCTCCTTTGCAGTATAGTTCTTTCTCAACTGCTTTGCCGCACTGCTAACACCTGCCCAATGAGGAGTGGTAGATCTCCAAATGCTTACTTACTCTTTCTATCGTTGTATGCACACTTTCATTCTCGTTCTTGATGTGGCCCTTTATGAAAAAAAATGTGCTTAATTTCTGTAGAGTTGAATTTGTTCAATGCACACCAAAGCATCGCCAAAAGATATCTATTTGGGTTCTGCCCGCCACATGAATCTGAATAGAGTTTAACATGAGTCACGCCTTTCTCTCACTTGCACCAAGCAAGTAATTTTAATCACATGAACCAATCTCATTTGACCCTCTTGCAGCTATCCCTTCATGTCAAACATTGCAGATAGCTTGACCTGATCCAAGATGAAAATATTGAAAGATTGCATATATTCAGTTTTCTCTTACAATACAGTACTGATGCAACGGAATGGCGGTGTTATCTCTGAATAGCGGCCTCTCATATCAGGAAGAATACGATCATCCCCATCTTTTTTCTCAAAGAGAGTAAATACAAACTGCTCGCTTAGCTCCAGGATGTCCGTGAACATGGTTTTGCGTATAGCTTGCTTCAGTCCTGCTATTTCCAAATGGTGATTTACGCTCTTCTGGCGCCTTGTCTTTTTGCTCGATTCTTCCACGTTGGTGCACACTTAACCTCTCCTTTTGTGAATGTCCCCATTATACCAAAAGTAATTGAATACAGTCTCCCTGTGGTCCTTACCGATACGGTCTTGGCACCTCATTCTGCACTTCTCACCACATCCATCCTTCATTGTCTTTTTAAGAGTCTGTCTGTTCTTTCTATTCACATAAGCTTCTCCTATATTTAAAGCTCTTTTTTCTTTTGCTGTCCTTATAAATAGCTTCATTACGTTTCCTTTTTCTATTCCTACTTAGAGACTCGACATCAGGGCTATCCAAAGTGCTGGAAACCGGTGTATGTTCAGATGTCGAGGCTGTGTAGAAAATGTCAGCACATGAGGCACCGGTTGTGTCATTTGCTGACATAGAGTTTACCACTGAGTACACGGCGAATGAAGGTGAATAAGACAATTGGTGGATGGCTGTGCATGCTCTGATTTTGCGTGTCAGGTGTAGGTGCCGCCTCTTGGTCACGACTACTGTCATTCTCGATTTCTTCTTCCTGAGTTTTGATGTTTGGCCTCAACTCAGTTTCCTGAGCTACGACTCTCATTGCATCGATCGAAACTTGTATGTATTTTAGAGGAGATGTAGACGAAGTGTGGTGCTGCTCTTCCTCTAGAAGCACAGTAGGGTGTTGAGTGCCTTGAGCTGGTACATAGTCCGGATCGTTGTCCAAGTAACCAATGATATATCACTGAGGCTTTCACTGGAGTCATAACTTGCATCATCGCCTTTCACACGCAATGTTCGCAAACTCCCTTTACTTTTTATACAGACAGGTCACTTGGCTTTCTTTGCCCGCAATGTTTTAATTGTTGCGAGAGTATATTCGGCTTCCTCAAACTCTTTTTCCGCAAAATGAAAATTTTTAGGATCGAGATTTTTTAGTTCAAAGAGTGTGATTTCATACTTAGCTGACAACAAACGTAAAGATGCAGAGAGAGCATAATGCTGGAGCATAATGCTGGAGAGCGAGTGGAGATGAGTAGTTCGTAAGCACATTTGAACATCTGCACAAAACAAGCCAGCAGAGTTTCTGCTGTGTGGGTCAAACACGAAATAAGTATCCAAGTGTGTGATGATTGACATTGAAAATGATGGCGTGCCAGGACCCAGGGTTAAGACACCATATTGGTGTATATTGGAAATTGCTGTTTCGAAATTATAGTTTGGAGGAGTGTTAGCATTGCTATCAACTAATCCAGTGTATGATTCACCTGGAAGCACCAGGACCCTCAGCTCAAATATGTCGCAGACTTGTGGAAATGAAGTAACAAGAGAGAACTCATTTGAGCTGTTCCTGAAGATTCTCGAATAAAGAGAATCTCCGTAGTTCGAGATTGCACCAGCGCCATTACTGGTCCATGATGTCACAGATTTGATGCCATGATACACCATAGAAGCCAGGGAATTACAGGTGCATTGCCTTCCGATGTTTTCAAAGATGAGATCAGCTTGGTGGCATGTGTCGGTAATAGACATCGTGTCCTGAAAAATGAGAGAATCAAACTTTTATAAGGAGTAGATTTGTATAGTACATGAATAAACCTGGTACTACGGTACTTTCATTGATGGATGTAAAATGAATGTTGTGCAAATGCAAAGTATGAGCTTAACACAGAGTAGATTTCAACAAAATGAAAGTAGCGGTTAGCATTACAGAACTCAAATTGCCTAGCCTTTCATCATGGCTTGAGAAATTATCTGAAGTTGTTTTAAAAGTGATTGCCGAATGCCAGGGGTAAAAAAATCACTTGCTGCATTCATGTAGATAAAAGTCTTAAAGTGCTTTTCAATTATTTTCATCGATTGTTTTAGAGTCACATAAAAAGTGTACAAAATGATTCATGAATGAGTCTTGCAAAAAATAACTATCTTTGAGATAAAAAATCTGACAAATCGAAAAAAATATTTGTTAATCTATAATTTACTGTTACGAATGAATCAAAGAATCGTAAGGGAGAATGAAGAATTTAGAAACAAAAACGAAATATTAAACATACTCAAGTGATTTAAGTCGGGGAAGTGTTGATTGCAAATCGGCAGGATACCTTAATATTTAGTGTCTTCGTTCATGGAGTCATAATGCTTGCATGAGTGTGTTCAGGTTGATGTTCGATTGCCGCTGGTACGAAGAGAACTGGAGAGAGCAAAATCTGCTCCCAAACTTATACAGATTGAATGGACAACATGGGCGTTTCGGGGGTGGAGAACGTGTGATTATCAAAGATGGAAAAGTTTAATAAAGGAGGATTATCTTTGGTTCATCGAGTCCACGGTTGTCACAGCGGATATCACACTCACTGAAAATTAAAGTTAAAGATGAGTTAGAGAACGTGTGATTATCAAAGATGGAAAAGATTAATAAAGGAAGATTATCTTTGGTTCATCGAGTCCACTATTGTCACAGCGGATATCACACTTACTGAAAATTATAGTGAAAGATGAGTTCAGCCAACCCAACGGTTTAAAATATGGTATTGAAGTTCCTCTTGCAGTTCAGGAAGTTCTGCATATCTTTGTATCCTCCATCTTTGGTTCTATTGCTTACTACTTAAGGTCATAACATTGGAACGATAGGTGTGTCAGCTACGGCACGCTGACAATAGCCATGTTTCGCAGATTGAGTTACGTACCGTAAGCATGAGTCATAACGTAACAAACACGTGGTTTCCCTAGTGAAGTGTGCAAATCAGCCTGCGTTGTTTACATCGGAAGCCGCAAGCGAGCGAGAGACCTGGTCAGTCTGGTCAGCTGTTTAGACCAGTGAAATCTGCAGCTGCAGGTAAAACTGTCTCGGATCATGTGATTGTTATGTAATGAAACTGTGTGAGCATGCAGTGGAGCAGAGGAAACACTCTCCAAAGCGCTTGCACCTGGTCCAGTACCGGTAGCATTAGATCATCGCTGGCAGTCATCATGTAACCCTTACATAACAGTTACGTCCACGGTGAGAGGGCTAGCAAGTTTGCGAAAAGCGATTATGCTACGTACCGCTGGGTGGGAGGAGTTTATGCAAATGATGTCGGTCAGTCTAAAAATATTACGTCGTAGTCTAGCTTAGGGCCCGTAAGCCTCTCCTGCCTCTGACTATTATCTTTCTCGAAGATAACCTTTGAGTGAAATGGCTTAAGATCTTCAACTTTTTCTAAATGATAGCCCTAACGTCAATGTTATTAAATTTGCTAACGAGCATCCGGGCTCCTAACAATAAGAAGTAACTAATTACTAGCAAAGCCTGTTTAATCTGTTTTTGTTTTCCCCTGGAAATAAATTCAGCTTTCTGTTAGATTTGAAATCTCTCAATTATATAGGACTACATATTTCCTTCAAGAAACTGTTGTTGTTAACATGAAGCTTCAGTCTCTAAAGTGACAAAACATTCTTATATTAACAATACTGGACATTTTGCTTGTCGAAGTTTTCGTCTCATATATATATATATATATATATATATATATATATATATATATATATACATTATATATATAATGTATGTATTTACATACACACACATATATATAATATATATATATATATATTTATATATATATATATATATATATTTTTATATATATATATATATATATATATATATATATATATATATATATATATAGATTCTTCAATAGGAAGGTTAACTCCTAGCCAAAAATATAGAAACAGACACAGATCTAGATCTAGATCTAGATCTCGATCGTCATCAATTGAGAATGGCAAGTCAGAGTCAAAGAATGCAAGATCTAGATCTGGATCTAGAACAAGTAGATCTAGATCTACTCAAGTTTCTAATTCTACAACCAGAACAGAATCAAGATCTAGGTCTGCTTTTCAAAGTGTGCAACATGAGGCCAACAAACAGACGCCAGGCTACAGAAAATGATGCAAATCAGACCGCTCTTCACTTCAACACTAATCAATTAAAAAATGAGACCTCAATCGTAGACATGATCCAATGCCAGCACTGACAAGCCATGGAATTTAGAGATGAATCTAAAGGTATGTGCTGCAGTAATGGAAAAGTAAATCCAGCACCATTTCCACCTCTTCCACAGCAATTAGCGGTCCTGTTTGAAGGGACAACTGATCAGTCTATGTGCTCTCTGCAGGACATAAGGAAATACAAGAGTGGATTCCAGTTGACTTCTCTTGGCTGTAAAGAAGTGAGAATGAATGGAATCCACAGTTCCGAATTTAAGGCCAGTTTTGTCACCTCATAGGCCCTATAGAACCTGTCGATGAAATGCAAGCTAGATTTTTGCAAATCTACTTCATGGATGGAAACCAACAAATTCAGAGGTCTTCCATCACCGATGGACTTTGTAACAGCATTTTTTTGGACATTCAAGAAGCGCTGAATCAGAATCACATATACTGAAGGAGCTGAAATGTGCATATGAGTTTGCAAGCTCTCGCCAAATAGAAAATTTCCGAATTGTTATCAACGAAACAGCGCAACCATTAGGGACACATGAAAGGACACAGTCACACACAACGCACCCACACTAATGAAGAAATGTGGTCTACAAAGAAGTGTTATAAACAGGTCAGTGCAAATTTTTTTCGTTTGGTGATAAATAATATCTTTCTCCACAGGTTATTTTTCCTCCAGTGGTGACTAAAATCTCTTTCCACAGGTCATAACTATGCATCTCTCTCTCTCTCTCTCTCTCTCTCTCTCTCTCTCTCTCTCTCTCTCTCTCTCTCTCTCTCTCTCTCTCTCTCTCTCTCTCTCTCTCTCTCTCTCTCTCTCTCTCTCTCTCTCTGACACTCCGTTCATCGAACGGGTAACCAAGTAGTATATATATATATATATATATATATATATAAATATATCTTTTTTTAAATCCCAAACTAGGCTAAGTGTTGATGCATCAAAGTTTGATCTATTTTTAATCTAAGAATAGAATTTAAAAAAAACGAGGCAACAAACGTTTGTATCTTTTGTTAATCCGAAACTAGGCCAAGTGTTCTTGCAGGAACGTTTGACATAATTATTTTCGCGAGGTTCAGATTTTGTTCATTCTTGCACGATATTCTTGTGCTTCTTCTAATATACAAATTTATAACTCGTCATTACACCAAGAAAAACGTGCTTCATTCGAACCCCCCCCCCCCCCTCTCTCTCTCTCTCTCTCTCTCTCTCTCTCTCTCTCTCTCTCTCTCTCCTCCTTCCCTCCCTCCCTATCTCTTCTCTGTGTTACCCATTCATGTCTATTCATTTATGCTCCTCTCAACATCTTCAGTGATAATCTGACGGAGATCTTCAACCTCTTCTTCATTTTGAGAAGATCACCAGCCACAGACTAAACAACTTGAGACCATGTGCTTTTGAGAGGGAATCCTTACCATCTAGTGAGTTTTGAAGGGTGACGTGCTTAGAATCAATGTGACGCATCAGCTTAGTTAAGGGTTTTTGCCCTTAATGTGCAAGTTGATTTTCTTTTCTCAAGAATTTTTAAACTAGTTTAAATTCATGTGATCATTACTTTTGATACCATATCAATAAGATAAGTTATAAAGGTAAAAGTGAATTGGTATAGACATGTTGCTTGACTTGTCCTTTTCAAACACAGCATTAAATCAGGCTTCTGTCATAGTCTTTAGGGAAAGCAGTTGCTGCTCTAAAGAAAAGTACTTAAATTTAACAAAGAAGCAAAATCAACTGTTATATATGTTTGATGTGGTAAAAAAAAGAAATGCTTTTGTAAGTTTATTGTCAAATATTACAATAAGCTATTGAGGTCCTTCTAGAGTCCAAAAGATATTTACAGTTTAGTGCAATTATTTATTTCTGAACAAACTATAATACTTTAATTTGTTGTCAGAACGATTTTTGTATTTCCAAAGTAAATGACTGAAGTCTCAGGATCTTGTAGTGATTAACTTAGCCAAATCAGACATGGCCAATAATTGATGGCTTTCTCTAGTTTGATCTAATACTCTTAATTCTCTTTTTTTGCTTGTGACAAGATCATTGAAATCTAGGTTTAATTATTGTTTTATCACAATTACAATGGGAATAAGGCTGGTAGACTTAAGAAATCAACCCCCGTTCATGACTTGGCAGAGATATAGGCTTAAAGTGCTGAGATCTTCTGTTGGTTCAATTCAAACAGCCTTGTGACATCATTGCATTATTATCTTTTTGTGTGTGTGTGTTTTTCTTTATTTTCTCCAGTACGACAGGCAGGTTTTTCAATCTTTCATATCATCTCTTTTCTTATCCTTTCTGCTCAAAACAAACTTTATCTTTCACAAACATCATTTTTGGGGGGATTTTCTCCAAAAATTAGGAGAGGGAAAAAATCATTTGTTCTTGCTTTAAGTCTTTGTAGGTCAAGACAAATTTTGGGCTACATTTGTAGACCAATCAAAGGTAGTCAGCTTACACTTCATGTACAAGTGAGACTTACATTTTTACCTTGTACTATTCATATCTTTCTTTTCAAGCAAATTTCATGTCTGCAAAGTGTTGTCTGGGAATACATTCCTTTGTTTTATGGGTTGTTTTTTTTTCACTATGTTTGATTTGAGTCATTTGAACTTTCCAGCTTTGAAAATGTTATAGAACCAGAGTGTGATGTTATATTTGCAATCTGTTGTATTTATGGCAGTGGTTGTCTATACATAATTTTATGTAGAGCAGCGCCCAACATATGTGGTATCCATCTATGTTCAAACAACAAAGACAATATATGTTTATGTTGTTTACAACTACGTTTATTAGATACACCTTTTTTTTCTTTTTTTTTTTTTTTTGTAACAACACAGCAATCCTTAGATGATTCATGGAAAATTCTCTATATATCAATGAATTAGGTGCCCTGCTCTTTAGATTAGGCAATCATGACCTTCTGCGCATCTCTATCCCTTGATGCTGTTAGTGCATCTGTCACTCATTTTACATTTTGCCTCTTTTTTAGTCTATGCTATATCTTCTCTCGCTTATTCCCCCTGCTGCCTTTTCCTTTAAAATCAATCCAGTTGTCACAAGATGTTTCAGTTTCTTTTTTCTCATCACATGGCCAAAACAAAAAGACTGCCTATAGTTTACATATGGTATTTATGAGCAATGATGTGCTAGCTCCTTGTAGCACAGTTTAGTTTGATTTCTTTGAAGTCCATGAATAAGATTCAAAGCATTCTCCTTAGGAACCACACTTCTGTTTCCTGCAGTTAATTTTGTAGTTGTTTTTTAAATTGTCCAAGCCTAACATCCATACATAAGGATGGGTTCAATAAAACACTCCAGTGCTCTTCTTCTCATGTAAATGAGATGTATTCATTTGTGAGTTCTGATTTCAGTCAATGAAAACTCATTTTCAACTTGCACCGTTCTTGATGCGATTTCACAGTTGTTGTGTCCATCTCTTAACATTAAAGTGCCCAAGTATTTGCATTGATTCCTGAACTTGAATTAATTTTGGCTACTAAAGAATTGATCTGTGCACACTCATTGTTTCGATTGACGACCATTGCTTCTGTATTTTTGCTCTTTAATCCATATCCTTTCCTTCTGCTTTCTTCTTCAGTGATGTCTTATAATTGTGGCAAGTCTTCTTTATTTTCTGCAATTAATAGAGCGTCATCAGCGTATCTCATGTTGCTTACTTTGTGCCCTCCTATTTTAATTCCTGGGTATCCTTCTATGCTTCTCAAATCATTTCACTGTAAAGAGAGAAAAGGTCTGGAGCAAGCACACATCCTTGTCAGACACCACACTTTATTTTTTGTTTTGTATTTATGAGCTGATTTACCCATCAACTCATATTGTTGCTGTCTGATATCATTTTATCTTTTTTTTAATTGGTCTTGCCCAAGGACCTCTCACAGACTAGCAGAGGGAAGATACCCTAATTTCTCTTTCTCAGAGTTGGCTCTGATCTGCCGCCCTATATAGGTCATGCTTTTTTACCTCTAATTTGAGCAAATATTATAAATTTGATTTTATCTTAAAGCATTCTATGGTTTACACTTTTTATAAACATACATTTAATTTTTACACTGCTTGATGCAGCCATTATTTTTTTTTTTTTTTTTTTTTTTTGCTATTTAGTAAATCTAATTAATTATTGAGTTATAAGAATGTGATCTTCAGCTCAACACTGTATGATGTAACTGTCTAAACCTCGCCTCCATTCTCACTCTTTCTTTTCTCTCCCATTTCTGTCGTTCTGTCTTATCCTGGGCTGAGACTATGAGGATTTTCTCCTTTTCCCTTGTCCTATATCCTATATCATTTTTTCCCATATTAAATCTTCATTTCTGTTTTTCACTTCATATTAAGACATTAGCTCTAAACTCTTATTAGAGCTGGCTCACCAGAGTCAAACCTTTGGGTTTTTTTTTCTTCAAACTCTTGAGGCTTTTATGTGTGGGATATCAGGCCCCAAGGGTGCAACTAGCCGATTTTGGAAAGGAGGACCTCGGGGTAGTAACAATAATTCTAATCCAGGTTAATTCGAGTCACTTGTGGGATTGACTGACAGTGACAAAAATAGCATTATATGAAAGAATATATTTGTGAACTTCTCTTCCTATATTTTTAGTTAAATAACTTTGTACAGTGCTACCTTTATTTACTTACATGTATCTTCATGTAAGTCGTCATGTATCGATGTATTTTCTGGCTTTATTTGTACTTCAAATTTCAAAGAGGGTTAGAACGAGAGAGAGAGAGAGAGAGAGAGAGAGAGAGAGAGAGAGAGAGAGAGAGAGAGAGAGAGAGAGAGAGAGAGAGAGAGAGAGAGAGAGAGAGAGAGAGATATATATATATATATATATATATATATATATATATAGTAGTCAGTTGAAATTTGAATTCTCATTATTCATCTCTCGATAATTCAGGCTAGCTTTCTTAAGTCCCAATTATCATTATTGGCTTCATTGAAATAAGATATTTTGAACCAAGCTCCCAAGCTTTTCAATTCTTACTTAAATGCTTGATAACCTTTGACCTTTGTTACTCGTGTCTTTCGTTCAAACCTGCTATTGTTGTTTATTCTGACTTTAATACTTTAGTTATGACCACCTCTTGAGCCTAATTATGAGGAGGAGAAGAAGAGCAATAATAGGAACCATAATCGCTACAGTCAATCAATTAGGTGCATTGCTCTATAGAGGAGGCGATCATGACCTTTTATTACTTAAATATATTAAAATTTAAGTTATTTTTGTTTTTAATATTTCATTATATAAGCCCCTAGTTTTAAATGTTACAAAACTTAAACCATTTCTAAAGTAACTCAAGTCCCAGGTATATACATTGTCGATTTTAGTCGAGACGCGTATAATACAAGCCTTTTCAGTTGAATATTGCTCACCCGATCGGCTGGTTAATCAGCACACTGTTACGATGATGTTTGTTTATAGATATCTAGAGCAACTCCTTCACAGTCAAAACAACCTTGTTCTCAATCTAACACGGAGAGGACGTGTTTTTCTTACAGTGTGAATGTCAAGTCCATGGTTCTTGCTGGTACCCATCGGCCTAGTTTTGGATTAACAAAAGATGCAAACGTTTGTTACCTCGTCTTTTTATCCTAGTCTTTATTTGGCTAAGGTTTCACCCCCCCCCCCCCCACCTATTAATCTTTCTTTGTTGTGATTCCTTTTCAGAAGTAAAACGTGGGACCTTGTTTGAATCCTCAAAGCTTTTTTATCCAGTTTCTATTTCTCTTGTTACGCTTTTAAAGAGAACACGGAAAATATGTTGACTGGAGTAAAAACCTAATTAATGAATATATGGAAAAAATTCTTATGTGAATTATCAAATTATTGTAATGCAATGTAAGCTGAAAGTCAAACAGATTAAAGTTCATTTAACAGGCAATGCCTGTACATGTATTATCTCTTTTAATGAAAATGTCATATTCGTTTATGTTATATACATAAGTTTCATTGACGTTATTTCTAAAAGACTGTATTATGTGTCTTTTTGAGGAAACAATGTGTATTATAAAATTATCTTTTTTATATTTTTATAACTCAGATAACACTCTTTTCATCTGTCTTTGTTATTTTTGATAATGTTCCTGTTTTTAATACCTCCCACATTCAATACATTGAGAGTTTGAACCCAAATGTTTTCGTATGTGTTTATGGTATTCATCAAGTGATTTCAATTCATTGCAATTTGCACAGAGTTTAAGATCCGTCATTTTTATACAAAAGAAATATTGAACTCCATTGAAAGTAATACAAACATAAACTCTATTACCGAATTGATAATGAGTGGATGGTATGTGTTGGGAACATAACATGGAATAGCCAACTGCCACATAGATGGTGAATCAATATTGAATAATTAAATAGGGTGAGAAAAACCTCTATACTTCTATCTCTATAAACAAGCATAATAACAAAATATCATTACAATAGAATAGAATTCGAAATAAAAAAAGATATATCAAAACGGTAGAATCGATTTCGATGTTTCTTTCTCTATACTAATACAATATCAATGCTGTAGAATCGAAATGATCTCTATAAATCATCAAAATAATACCATATTAAAAAAATATAATCGAATTTGAGACCGGAGTAAAAAGTGCCCTTATGTATCCTTTTCATAACATTTTTTTTTCGATTTTTTTTGGTAATAATCATAATATTCCTCTTGGCTATGAGAACTGTCCATAGCATTATTTAAAGATAATGTTATATTTCCACTCCCTTTAGTAAGACATTCTGCTTCCACTGTTATAGCTAATCTTGATTTACCCAAGCAGGATATAGCTGGTAACACTCAACGGCTGCATTTATTGAATTTTATAATTACATGTTCTCTTAATATAACAAAAATGACACGATTTTTTTGGGGGTTGAGTGAGTGGGTAATAAGCTTTTTAACTGGAGTTGGAGCAAATCTTTACGATTGGACTGATGACTCGAAAAAGATCGAGATATAAATAGAGATAAAAGATCTGGGACGGGCTAAAAAGATAATAGTTATTGTGAAATGTGAGGAAAGAGAAATAAGCAGGTCCATGGTCACTAACGCCAACCGGCACGACACTCCATAATGGTTTCTAAAAAAAACAATAAAAAAATTGGGTTTTCAGATAATTTCTCAAAAGAAAAATATACGAATAATACATTCACTATTACTTCTCGCTAGATAACCTAATTTCGATTGAAAGGTTTGAAATTGGATAAACTTTGGACCTTGATATTTTTGCAATTAGCTTAATTCATGTTCTCGGTCTCCCTAGATCTATACCGGGATTAAACTGTTGTTGAAACAATAAGAGAGTGACCGCCACCCTTTATAATTTAGGGATGGCGGACCATTCAAGAGCCCAAGAGGCTATGGAAATCACTCTAGAGGATCTAGACAATCAAGAGTTTGACACAAATGAAATTATGATAACTGTTATAGGAGAGAGAGCTACCCAGTGTAGTTGGGATGATATTCAAGTAACTCTGAATAGAACGACTGGACCAGCCGGGCCAGAGGAGGATATTTTTTATCAAGTTTATGGACTTGAGGATCCTACACGCTGGTTCTTTATAACAAATAAACCTGAAGCTGACTTACTAAACAATACAACAAAAACAGTCAACAATCAACCATTCTCTCTGCACTTTAAAAGAAGAGAAGAAGAAAACTTAATTATAAGAATATTATAGGCTCCATCCAAACTAAAATTAGAACTCATAAATTGTAAGGAGAAATCTTGGGCAAGAGGCAACAGTGAGCAGACGTGAAGACGCTGAAAACAGCAGTCGAATAGACCCATTGTGTAAAGGTAAATTTTAGAGGCAGTAAAACTGGTAAATAAATGTTGTGGTTTGTTGTAATGAGAAATCGAAGACAACATGTTGCTGGTACAATATTACTGAACACTGGCCCTACAAATGTTCGAAAAGAGGAGGAGAGAAGGACAAAGTAGAAAGTGTATTGGGAAGACGAGAAGTGCAGAACACAGATCACTCGAGAAGTTATGTGAGCGCGCTCTCAGGCGGAGAGAATATCGGAAGAGACGAGGTATAACTGAAAAGCTCACAACACAAAAAAGGCATGAAAAATTAACCGAAGAAAGTTGAAAATAAGGAAAAAGATGGAGGAGAAATAGAGGAAAGCATAAAGAACACTGTAATCGCCTCGACCACAGGAAATAAAGAAGAATTAGAAATTGGAAACTCTAACACAGAAGGCCCTGACCGACAAAATCAAAACAACTCTAATGTAGAGGACACAGACGAGTAGGAAAGAACGGAGACTTTCCAAACACCCAACGCTAGAGTCGCTACTGACACATAAAGAGAAAAGCACACTTAGGAAAGGATTCACTAGAACAAAGCAAGATACGTTGATTAAATATAACTTAGCCAACAAGCCCAAAAAGGGAGACTGTTAAAAATTCGATTCTCCGGTGACCATATTCTTTTTTATGCTATTTATAGAGATTGAAATATTATTGTCTATCTCTATAAATAGCATAATTTCAATATGGCCGCCGGGGAATTCTAAGTTTTCGATCTCTATGAATAGCATAATTCCAATATGGTCGCCCACTAATTCTTATTTGACAATCTCCATAAATAGCATAATTTCATTATGGCCGCCGGGAAATTCTTTTTTTTTTCCATCTCTATAAATAACATAATTTCAATATGACCGCCGGGAAATACTAAGTTTTCGATCTCTATAAATAGCATATTTTCAATATGTCCGCCAGTAAATCCTATTTTGGCAATCTTTATAAAACGCATAATTTCAATATGTCCGCCGGCTAATTTTATTTTGGCAATCTCTATAAATAGCATAATTCTAATATGGCCGCCAGTAAATTTATTTTTTCTATCTCTATAAATAGCATAATTCCATTATGGCCGCCGGCTAACTCTAATTTGGCAATCTCCATAAATAGCATAATTTCAATATGGCCGCCAGTTAATTCTAATTTGGCAACCTCTATAAATAGCATAATTCCAATATGGCCGCCGGTTAATTCTATTTTGGTAATATCTATAAATAGCTTAATTTGGCCGCCTGGAAATTTTATTTTTTTCCATTTCTATAAATAGCATAACTACAATTTGGCCGTCGGTAAATCCTATTTTGGCATTCTATATAAAAAGCACAATTTCAATATGGCCGGCGGGAAATTTTATTTTTTTCTATCTCTGTAAATAGCATAATTCCAATATGGCCGCCGGCTAACTCTATTTTGGCAATCTCTATAAAAAGAAAAATTCCAATATGACCGCCGGTTAATTCTTTTTTTGCAATCTCTTTTAAAAGAATTATTCCAATATGGCCGCCGAGAAATACTTAGTTTTCCATCTCTATATATAGCATAATTCCAATATCGCCGCCGGTTTATTCTAATTTCGCAATCTCTATGAATAGCAAAATTCCAATATGGCCGCTGGTTAATTCTATTTTGGTAATAATAATAATAATAATAATAATAATAATAATAATAATAATAATAATAATAATAATAATAATAATAATAATAATAATAAAGTGCATTTATATAGCGCATATCCAAATGATTAAAATGCTCTATGCGCTTTACAAGAAAAAGAATAAGATAGAAGCAGGCTAGACGGCCTGAACATACATACATAACATACAGAATGACGTACATAGCATAAAGAATAACATACATATTATATAAAAAATAACATGCATAAAATACATGTGCTTAAGAATATGATACAAGTAAAACATCATCTACTGCCGGGAATACGTTGTGATGAATAAATGGTGTTTAAGCTGCCTTTTAAAGGTCTCTATGGAATCAGACTCTCTGATATATCTGGGGAGCCGATTCCACATGGTTGGTGCTACATAAGAAAATGATCGCTTGCCGTAGGCAACATAGTTTTTATGTGGTTTGACAAGAATTGTTCGGTCGTTAGCAGATCGTAATGACCGTGATGGTGTGTAAACTCTTAACATGCCAGTTAGGTATTCTGGTGCCATGTTGTTCAGGCACTTAAAACAAAAAAGACAGATCTTGTAGCAGATACGATCATTTATGTTCAACCAGTGCAGCTCTATCAACATTGGCGTAACATGATCTCTCTTACGCTTTAAGGTAATTAATCTAGCAGCATTGTTTTGAAGATTTTGTAGTCGTTGCAATTGTTGTTTTGGCAGGCCTGCTAACAAAGAATTACAATAGTCAATTCTTGATAGTATTAGTGTAGTTACAAGTGTTTTTGCAACATTATGGTTTATATACTTTCTTATTGAGCTCATTTTTCTTACTTGAAAATATAAATTCTTACAGAGATTCGAAACAAAAGAAAACATTGACATATCTTGGTCTAATATAGCACCGAGATTTTTCAATTTCTTACTGCATAGTACTTCATGTCCATTGAGATCAAATTTGATCACGGGCAAGCTATCGATGGATTTGCTGCACACAAAAATAATTATGTCTGTTTTGTCTTCGTTTAGCTTGAGTTTGTTGATGTTCATCCATGAGCTGATATCGTGTATGCAGTGGGTGGTTGTATGTATAAGTTGGTGTATGTTTTCAGTGTCACTTGCTCCATGTAATTGGGTGTCATCAGCATAAAGGTGGTAACTTATGCTATGTTTCCTAATAAGGGCAGACAGTGGTTTAGTATACATGGTAAAGAGAACAGGACCTAAAACTGAGCCTTGAGGGACTCCATATTTGACAGGAGGATTTTGAGACGTTTCATTTCTCACTTTAACACAATAAAATCTATTGGTAAGATATGACTCAAACCACGTAAGTACTGTACCCGACACAAGAAATGACTTCTTACGCCTGTTTAGTAAAATTTCATGATCAATAGTGTCGAAAGCAGCTGTTAGATCAAGCAGCACAAGGAGACATAAGTTTTTATCATCTACTAAGTCCAGAATATCTGAGGTCACTTTTAAAAGTGCAGTCTCCGTGCTATAGTGCATCTTGTATGCGGATTGAAGAACTTTATCAAAACCGTTACTTTTAACGTGTTTTAGGACTTGAACTAATACAACTTTTTCCAGAATTTTTTATAGAAAATTGAGATTTGAGACAGGTCTAAAGTTTTTAAGATCCGTTTCGTCAAGCCCGGGCTTCTTGAGAAGCTTCTTGGTAATCTCTATAGATAGCATAATTTCAATATGGCCGGCGGGAAATTTTTTTTCCATCTCTATAAATAGCGTAATTCCAAAATGGCTGCTGGAAAATTTCATTTTTTTACATTTCTATAAAAAGCATGATTCCAATATGGCCGCCGGTTAATTCTATTTTAGCAATCTCTATAAATAGCATAATTTCAATATGGCCGCCGGTTAATTCCAATTTGGCAATCTCTATAAATAGCATAATTCCAATATGACCGCCGGTTCATTCCAGTTTGGCAATCTCTATAAATTGGAATCGAACTGTAGTGTTTCTATTTCTACAAATCGCATAATTTCAAAATGGCTGCCGAAGGATTCTAATTTGTCGATCTCTAGAAATAGCATAATTTAGTTATGGCCGCCGGGGAATTCTATTTTTTCCATCTCTATAAATAGCATAATTTCAGGTGTGCCGCAGTGGAATCGAATTCTACTGTTTCGAACTTTATAAAAAGCCTATAATTAATATCGTCACTGTGGAATTGAACTATAGTGTTTGTATCTCTATAAATAGCCTGATTTCAATGTGTCCGCCGGGGAATTTAAAGAGATAGGGCTGTAGATTCAAGGATGACAAGATCAAGCAGGATGCACTGGCCGTTTCTATTAAAAAAGAAAAAAGAATCTGAGGTCTAAGGAATAGAGAGCTAAATAAACAAATTTAAAGGAAAATAACCGAAAAACTGACCGGAAATTAAGGTAAAACAATGAACTCCACCCATAAATGACTCAAAATAGAGGGAGAAAGGGCAATAAATGTAACATTAAAAACCAAACTGTAAATAACCAATTTTAAACTTAAATAATAAATTAAAGAAATAGGGCGGAAAACAGCAATCAGTGCTGTATTACCTGACATATCGCGTATCAACGGCTGAGACTATAACAATTACACTTAAAAAAAGAAAAGACAAGCAGAGCACGGAATATTTTTTAAGGAAGAGACTCATAGCTAATGCTGAGAGCATTAAATTTTACTAACAAGTAAAAAAGAGAGGGTGAGGTGGTGAACAGATGAACGGTACATTAACAGAGAGAGAAAGAGAGAGAGAGAGAGAGAGAGAGAGAGAGAGAGAGAGTGTGTGTGTGTGTGTGAGAGAGAGAGAGAGAGAGAGAGAGTGTGTGTGTGTGTGTGAGAGAGAGAGAGAGAGAGAGAGAGAGAGATGGGTAGAGAGAGAGAACTAGAGGCTCGACAAATTGCTGTGACAAAGCTAATTTCTAGATCCCAGAATCTTTTTTGCCAAACTGAGGAGAAGATCTAGAAATAGATTCTAGATTTTAAAAAAATGTTTCTTTGAAAACACTTTAAAGAGTTTTTAGTTTCTAGCTGTAAGACTTTGGGACACAGCGAAATTTAAGCCAGCATGGCCACTTTGTTCGGTTCTTTTCAACTCTTACAATCTTGTAATCATCAGGCTATCACCAATCGTATTCTGGTGATCTTCGTCGTCAAAGCCGTTCTTCTGGTTGTTGTTGTTGTTGTTTTCCTTCTTCTTCATCTTCGACAAGTACCACTACCAGAATGACCAAAGAGAGATCAAAGAGGGTTTCCTTCCCTACACTAATCTAAATTGGATACTACAGTGATGATATTGTATAATTATGCTGGCATATGAAGATAAATACACAAGAATTCGTTTCTGCAGAGATGATCTTGTTTTACTAGGCTGATTTATAGAAAAAGAAACACATGTATTCGATGTTATGTTAATTCATGGCGACAGAAACACTTGAATTCGGTTATACAGTGATAATATTGATTTATTATGCTGGTTTATACAGGGAAAAAAAAAACTAGAAATCGATTCTGAAGTAATGATTTTGTATTGTTATGCTGGTTTATACTAATAGAAACACTAGAGTTCAGTGATGGTATTTTATTATTATGCAGGTTTACGGAGATAGAAAAACTAGAATTTGATTCTACAGAGATGAAATTGTATTATTAAGCTGGTTTAGAGAGATAGAAACGCTAGAACCTGATTCTACAGTGATGGTTTTGTATTATTATGCTGGTTTATGGAGATAAAAAGCTAGGATTTGAATTTACAGTAATGATTTTGTATTATTACGCCGGGTTATAGATAAAAAAAAAAATTGAAGTCAGTTGGAAAAAAAGGAATGTTGGTGAAAAGGGACGAAAATGTTATTTGCGATTTGTCCTTTGAAAAAAAGGATACAAGTTTAAAATATTTTAAGTATAAATCCGACAATGAAGTTAGAAGTAAGTACAACCTGATAACAAAGTTCTATCTGTGAAAGGGACAGATAGATTTTATTGTGATTTAACATGCAAGTAAAGAGAAAGACATTTTTCCCAGGTTGTGGTAGATTTAATCCACAAATATATTTATTCTGTAGAGTGGTTAAAAGTAATATCAATTGCTATTATAAAAATGACGGATGGTAAGCTCTGTACAGTGAATTTAAATCACTTAATGAATAACATAAACATTTACGTAAACTCTGAATGTATTGAATGCAGGAGTTATGCAGAGTGTTATACAGAGTTTATTCAGAGACATGCAAATTATAAAAAAAAATAAATAAATAAATTTCTAATACACGCTGTTTCACAAAAGTATTTGAATAAAGATTTAATTTAATTTCATTAGGATCTGACATAGATTTTGGTAATCATCCAAATAGAACACACTTTACAGATTTATTTAAAAGTTAAATAATGTTGTTTTTTTTGTTTTGTTTTGTTTTTTGTCTACTATTAAACCTCTTATCAATTAGGGAAAATGGAGGAATTCTCTCTCCCGTTCAAGATTATAAATCATTTTAAGGGGAAATTTTTGCATAAAGAAACAAAAAAATTGTTCACTCATTCACAGACACATTCTAGGATGCATTTCATCGTATGGCTATAGAGTGTCGATTTATTCAAGTGTCCACCATTCAGACAAAATTGTTTTTCCTGGATCGATTTAACAGACAAAATCAACAAAGTCCAAAACGGCGGCCAAAACCTGAAAGGTAGCCAATGAATCGAAGAGCAATGTTGGACCGTGTTTTCTCTGTGTATGACCTCTGGCTTGTAATTAACTAAATCTAGAACAAGACATTGTTGAGGCAACAAACGTGGGACCGTTTTTCAATCAGTTTCAGCATTATAAAAAAAAATTAAACTAAAAAAAAACAAAAAACTATCTGCGTTGCATGCTCATGTAGGCGTGTGGCTGTCATTGGGTTTTCACTTGTTCCTCCCATTGTTTTGCTTTCACCCTACACGTTTTTTCGCACGATAAGCGCGACTGAGTCAACTGGCTGATGCAATATGCCGCGACATGTCGCTCAGTGTATTGACCCCGTGACCGCGTGAGCTCAAAATTTCCGAAACTTACGCACCACCCCTTGTTTTCCCACTGCGTGTGTGGTATGTAAGAAATACAGCGCAGAAAGCCTTGAACATATAATTATCTTGTGCAACGCCTAGCATTCCATCTGTGGGTATGGTGGGCCTAAGACACATAATAGAGTGTTTTAAAAATAACATCAATGGAATTTATGTAAATGATATAAACGAATATGACATGTTGATATTAAAAGATATAATACATATAAGATCATTGCCTGTTAAATTATCTTTAATCTGTTTGACTTTCAATTAACATTTCATTACAATTAAACATATTTGATAATTCACATCAGATTTTTCCTAACGTTCATTAATTAGGCTTTTGCTCCAGTAAACATATTTTTTCTTGTGCTCTTTAAATGCGGTATGAAGAGAAATAGAAACTTGATGCTAAGAGGATTCAAACAAGGTCCCACGTTTTACTTCTGAAAAGGACTCACAAAAAGAAAGATTAATATGCGGGTGAAACCTGAGCCTAATAAAGACTAGGTATTTGTTAAATTTTAAATATATTGTATTTAAAATAAATCAGATATAATTTAAAGACAGTTAATGATAAGAATGGTCTTTGCGGCTTCTGCCTCTGTGATCTCGAAATATAATTAATATCATGACAGGACTTATTGCAATATGTTTTTTACACCCCTCCCTTTTTTTAATTTTCAGTTCCTGATCTATGTTGTTCTTGTGCACATCAATGCTTCAGTGTTCCGTGTCTTTTTCTTACCTGCCCATGACTATCTCTAGTTTAAGGCTCGGAAGTATCTCTTCCAGTTTCTCTTTGTGGTCTGTAAGTTCAGGTCTTTCCATCTCCGCCTTTTGTGATCTCTAACCATGATATCATGATCAGAATCATTATAAAAATGGAGAAAACAAATTGAAAAAGAAAATACAAAAAACATTTTCATTCAAATTGTGTGTATATGAAGTATTGAAAAGAAATGAGATTATTTGTCAGAAAATAATTTTTTTTAATGCTGGAAAACAAAGCGTCTAAGCTAAAAGCAGGAAAAAAGTATCTTAACTAATTCAGTTTATAAAAGTCCTGGCTGGGAAGGAAAAATTCAGCAAGTCTTCATTAGTACTACATCAAAGTAAAAATGACAGGAGGAAAAAAAATACATCTTAAGCTAGACTACGACGTAATATTTTTAGACTGACCGACATCATTTGCATAAACTCCTCCCACCCAGCAGTACGGAGCGGAATCGCTTTTCGCAAACATGCTAGCCCTCTCACCGTGAACATAACTGTTATGTAATTATTACGTGATGACTGCCAGCGATGCTCTAATGCTACCAGTACTAAGTACTAGCTTGGACCAGGTGCAAGCGCTCTACGGAGAGTGTATTTCCACTGCTCCACTGAATGCTCACACAGTTATATTACATAACAATCACATGATCCGAGACAGTTATACCAGCAGCAGCAGCAAATTTCACTGGTCTAAACAGCTGACCAGACTGACCACGCCTAACGCTCGCTTGCGGCTTCCGATGTAAACAACGCAGGCCGATTTGCACACGTCACTAGGGAAACCACGTGTTTGTTACGTTATGACTCATGCTTACGGTACGTAACTCAATCTGCGAAACATGGCTAATGGCTCTTTATGGACACGACCAGTGTATTACATCTACTTCGTGACAAGTGAACCATCGCACAACATGCTCTGAATTTCATCCATATTCTTTATTCTTTATCTTTGGTACAAAGAAGCAAAAAATACATTGTGTATTAAACAAGAAATAATTTTAATGATAACCAATTCCTTCTTTCAAACGTCAGGTCGTGTAGTTAGGCTTCTAGAGCCTCTCGTGATCGGCAAAAACAGGCAATAAGTGGTTTCAATGAAGGCAGAAATAAATAAGTAATAATTTCTGTGGCTAAAATAAATGAGGCCTTATCCCATACAATCTTTTTTTTCCCTAAAAAATAACACTGGCTTACAAAAATACAGTTCATAAGCAATATAGATCTCCAGTATGAAATTGCAATTACCAACAGCTCTATTATAATTATATTCTTAAACAATCAGAAAAGTTAATTTCAGAATTTTACAACCGCATACTAGCGTATCTCGAGTTATGAGCTAAAATATCTCAAGTATATTATAGTAATTCAAGTTATGATAGTATACGTTGTGGATTTTCACAGAGCTCAAGATACGATATTTTAATTAATTGTAATTACGAGGTCATAATTAATGATATGACTCAGAGGTTTTGTCACAACATGCGCATGGTAATTGTCTGTATTTTGCCGGAAAATCTCGATTTCTGAAAAAAATTCGACTTACGATAGTTTATGTTGCGACCGTCGATATAAAGGATCCAAAAGCTTGCGTGTGCGTCTGTAAATAATATATATATATATATATATATATATATATATATATATATATATACACACACAGGATCTAAAAAGAAAGAGAGAGAGAGAGAGAGAGAGAGAGAGAGAGAGAGAGAGAGAGAGAGAGAGAGAGAGAGAGAGAGAGAGAGAGAGAGAGAGAGAGAGTAGAAAATAAGGGTTTGGCTGTAAGTAATAGAACAGAAAGAATCACTGCAAACGAAATAATGACTTATAGAAATGAGATTTAAGAAAGATAGAGGGAGAGAGAAATAAATCAGCGAATACCTACGCTGCTGTATGCATATACACATACATGTAATTTTATCAGGTTCAGAAGTTTTCAATATGTGCATATTTGGATATTTACCTGTATAAGTTTTACAAAAATTGCCACCCCCTTCTGCATAACCACCTACATGTATTATTTTAAAAGAGACCCTTTACATCTCGCCTTCTAACGTCTCATTCTTCTACCCCCATTTCCCTATTTGAATTAGATCTATGACAAAACAATCTGTCTTCAATTTCTTTATTCTTATTTCTTTATAATTTAATACAAACCAACTCTTATAATCGCACTCCAGTCTTATCTAACCTCATATCAGCGAGGTCACATCCTCTGCCATCACTATCTCAAGCTATTGCACTGAACCTTGAAGCTTTCTGCGCACTGTCCCTCCTCCCCTATCTAACCATTTCCCACCAGTTCTCAGCTCTCCCTATGCTTTGTACAGCATATAACTTGCTAAAGTCAGTTTCTTTTATTAACAAACTGATGAAGCCACATTAAAGGCGCCACGTTTATATGTTAAATTTATAGTGTTGTTTTCTCTTTTCTTTCTTTTTTGTTGTCCCGTGTTATAAAGTTGTGTGCCCATATATTTTTAAACCCTCTAACTTTATTCTTCCAAGTCTTTAATCCTTCAAGATATATTAATGTTCAATTGGTGATGATGATGATGATGATGATGATGATGATGATGATGATGATGATGATAAAACAATTGCAGTTATCCACCACTTCATTTCCAAAAATTCTTTAAAAAAATAAAAGAAAAAAAAAGAAAATTAAAGCTGTCCTTATGACCTGTGATTTAGATATCACTTATTTTTTACGAAATTCCAAACACTAAGCCTAAGCGTATCGATTAAATTTTTTTTTAATTTTGTTTTTGCCAACCCGACTTATTAAATTCTTCCCACGATATGTTTTTTTTCCTGAGTTTTTCTTTTTTTTTTTCTCAGTGATCTTTTATTAATTCTATGTAATAGATCACTGGGTTCTTTTATCTTTAATTTCTTTAATCCTTTGCTTACCTCTTAGTAGCTTGACGCTTCACAATGATTCAACTCATCAAAGAAGGTATCGTGCACAACAAGTACCCCATTGGTCTCTAGTCACTGGACCGGAACATATAGGCTACTTGGCATATAATGTATGAATTTTGCAAGGTATGCCTCAGGTGAATGGCATTTTGAGAACATTTTGAGATGGTTGGCGGATTCTTTCAGTTCACAGCAGACAACGAAAATTGGGTTTGAAGTTCTTTTCAGACTCATTTCTTTTTAGATCGTTTCGAAACATTTCTCTTCAGTCTATAAAGATATGAAAAGAAAAACTAGAACATTTTATGTTTTTGCTTGCACTTGTAACATCTGCTTGTTTGTTTCCAGCGACTACAAACCTTTTTTTTTACTTTTTTCCTATAGCTTGTCTGCCTTTCCGTCCAACTGACAATGATGGCTGCAGTTAATAGCTATAAAAGGTTTTATTTATTTAATATTTAACTTGAATGCATATGTTTAGAAATAAACGATGAGAGAGAGAAGGAAAAAAAAAGAGAAAAATATGTCTGAAGGAATAAAAAAAAAAATAATCCTCAATATATACATTTATTTTCATTGACGTGTTTGAAAAGCTTGCTTGAAATTCGCCACTTAAATTTTTTTTATATAATTTAGCGCAGGAATATAAAATTAATGAAGGTTATAATAATTATTTGAAACGTGACACGTTTCCATACATATAATTCAACCGGAACGATCTTAACAGAATTGAAGCTTTGTATCCGTCAGTGTTCGTTCTTTGTCCTGTTTCTTCAACGAGGACTGCTGTCCCACTGAGATGCACCCTTGGATGCACTTTCTTCCTTTTTTTTTTTCTATTTTTTTCTATTTTTCTTATTTTTTTTATTTATTTATTATTATTTTGTGTGTGTGTTTACAACCCCCCTTCTGTCTCTGTGTGTGTCTCTCTCTCTTTCTCTCCGTCTCTCGCTGTGATGTCTCATTTCATAGACTCTACAATAATCTTTAGCCCCCCCCCCCTCTCTCTCTCTCTCTCTCTCTCTCTCTCTCTCTCTCTCTCTCTCTCTCTCTCTCTCTCTCTCTCTCTCTCTCTCTCTCTCCCTTCTCCTCCTTTTTCATTAAAATTAATGGTCTACTTCCTCACAAAACAGATTTCTACTGAATGCTGTGTTTGAGAGTCATTTGCCTTCGTATTTCTTTACACACAAACTTTCCCCGCTGCCCTCAACAAATCCCATTTTGTTCAACACGCGATCCTTGTTGTTTGAGGTGAAGTGAAGTGAAGTGAAGTGAAGCTACTAGCATTCATTTTGTCTTGCAGATGGTTGTTGCGATACACCTCTAGTCTAGGTCGATTTCATCAAGCCTGTAACGGGTTTTCTTCACCGTAGGCGCCGTAGGCCGACCACTTGTACCTTTATCGTTGTTGAAATTATTTTCAGTTTAGCAATGGCGATCAGTTCGATCTTCGAGAGAATGCATTTATTTACTAGAGTAAAAAATAAACACATAAACGATGTTGCAGACTCATCCACGTCCTCGTCTCCCCAGCGCCAACCCTCGTAACCAACTACTACCATCCCTCTTACCGTTGTATTCATATTCCTAGTACACAATGCCACTTAAGAACTCCCCACATACCATACCTTCACGTTAATTGCAAAGAGATATAGACGCACACTTCAAATTTCCATAGAATTTGTCATATCAAAACATTTCAACTTGCCCGAATGGCTTAATCGTTGATTCAGCTCCTTTCATACTTCTATTTTCTTTTCCTTTGGTGGATTTTTTCAACTGAAAATCACTGGCACTTAACAGTATTAATTCGATCCCTAGCTAATGATCGAGATATTTGCTGGTGCTGGAGACAGTGGAGAATAGCAAACTTCAATTTCAAGAATGATTTTTCATTACGTTCACCGCTTTTGCCAGAGAAAACGTGTTAGTTTATGTTTCCGGTGGTGGACACTTTGGTTTTTAGTCAGGAAGTAAGCTGTTCGAATTTCTGCTGGGCCAAGGACATGATTTTTTTGTAAAAATCCTTTTCACATTATTATGTCCTCAACTCACTCAAGCAAAAATAAGTTCATATCCTACTAAAGACCGTTAAAGATTACGAAAAAGCAGCACATTCTTCTAAAGCTCTATCAACTTTTTTTTTCAATATTCTCTACAATTAAGGTCAGTAACTTAAGACCGCACAGTTATTAGATAAGTAGAGCTGGAGAGAGAGAGAGAGAGAGAGAGAGAGAGAGAGAGAGAGAGAGAGAGAGAGAGAGAGAGAGAGAGAGAGTGACAGAGACAGAGACACAGAGACACAGAGAGAGAGAGAGAGAGAGAGAGAGAGAGAGAGAGAGAGAGAGAGAGAGAGAGAGAGAGAGACAGAGACAGAGAGAGAGACAGAGACAGAGACAGAGACAGAGAGAGAGAGAGAGAGAGAGACAGAGAGAGAGACACAGAGAGAGAGAGAGAGAGAGAGAGAGAGAGAGAGAGAGAGAGAGAGAGAGAGAGAGAGAGAGAGAGAGAGAGAGAGAGAGAGTTAAAGGGAACCCTAAGATATGAATAGGAATGTAAATCACGACATACAATTAAGGTTCAGTACGTGCTATAAGACAGTCATGTAGATCAGTCATTATTGCTGCGACCAAGTCATTAAGGAAAACTCTTCAAATTGGGACACCTTTCTCTCGCCTCTTTTCAACCCACTGCTCTACTCTAGTCTTTCCTCCGACAATTTAATTATAATGTAAATTTTTTAACAAATGCTAACCTAGATCTTAGTCTAAATCTAGTAGCGCCCTTGAGTTACAGACTCATTTTACAGTAAATAAAGAAGACTGATAGAGCTTTACGTGAATGTTGGTGGTTAAAAGTAGAAATAAAAAAAAAAAACAGAGCTGGCAATTTCCATGGTTAAAAGTAGAAATTAAAAAAAAACATAGCTGGCAATTTCCATGAACAGCTAGATATTAAATGCATTCAAGTAGGCGTGGGGGTATTAATTTTGATTGTTGCCACATATCCATTACTCTCAATTAAATTCCTATATGATCTACTGCGGCTGTCCAATGCCATTTTGATAAACAAGAGTCAATGGATAAATCATTGAGTAAGCTATGTACATACAAGCAGTTTCCTTTACTTCGTAATTTAAAAAAATAGTCACTTAGCTTAAGCAATAACAATGAAGCAGTTTTATTCCTGTTAATCTGCTAATAATGCAAAAATGACCAGTGGCTCTAGATTTAGTGAGGCTTGGACGAGTCGAACGACAGTGTTATTGTGTACGGGGAACTTGCGTGACGCGTGCTCAGTGTCTCTTTTGAAAGTGAGGAAGTAGAAGTAACAGAAGAAAGCGTTTTTACTTAAGATTTAAAAAAAAAAAATGAACGTTCAATTCAACCATTTTTTTTTAAGTTCTGTTTTGAAACGAATGTATCCATCATTAACTAAAAGTGCTATGAGAGATTTGGTAAATTTAATGCTAAAGGCAAGAATTTTAGTGGAATACTAATAAGATAAATTATAGTGAAAAAAAAACAAAAAGAAAATAAAAAATGTGAGCCAGCCGCTGCTGTCTTGTATAATTTTATTTATTTCTAGTAGAGCAACCACAAAGTTTGCGGAAAAAAAGAGACATTTCAATTCTGAGATACTATGACTGATAGTCTGATAGTTTCATGACCTGTTGAATACACAGTGTTGTATGTAGAACACAGCTATAGATCACAATGTCAATATATAACTTTTCTATTATGTAGAAACAAAGAAAATGAAATTAAAAACCACCTTTTCCCTTGATCATGTAAACCGTAAAACAGAGCAGTAATCTATAATCTATGGTCTGCGTGTCATTGGTTGTTTTGTAGCATCATGTAAACCCTCTCAAAACAAATGGCAGTTCTACACCGTCTGAAATAGATCTACATCATTCTGTTATAGAGCATGATCTAAGTCAAGAATCTAAAAAAAATTTGCTTGGACTAATCTTCTGGATCTAGGACCTAGATATATACATCTGCTGGACTCAAATCAAAAGATCAAGATTTATATCTAGAAAGACCTAGGAATTTCAAAATGATTTAAATTTTAGATCTAGATTTTGTGCTTAGAATAGGAATTATCGAGATATCTAAATTCTAGGTAAAGAAAGATAGGTAAAGATAGGATCAAAGAATAAATATCAAGACCATTAATAAGGCTTTTTTTCATACACACACACCCCAACCCCGACAAATTGACACTAGGGTCCTTGGTGTTTGTAATAGATTGTAACAGCCATTGCATACATGTGTTAAAATCAATCATAAGGCACAAGATTTATAGAATAAATATAGCAAAGGCATGCTTAACTTAATATATAGTACAATAAAAAAAATTATATCGAAGATTTCAAATTTATTTGGGAAATAATCTTAAGCGGGTTGAGTACCTCACAGAATGCAATAGACAAAAAAAAAAAGCGCCAGTTACCCTTACTGAAATCGTGTGCTTTTATAACCTCAACTTGGCAAGGTGAAGTGAAGCCACTGTAACTATGATAATTCTTATTGTGAAGCCACTGTAACTATGAAAATTCTTATTGTGAAGCCACTGTAACTATGATAATTCTTATTGTAAAGCTACTGTAACTATGATAATTCTTATTGTGAAGCTACTGTAACTATAATTCTTATTGTGAAGCTACTGTAACTATGATAATTCTTATTGTGAAGCTTCAAATCCCCAGTTTGAGAGACGGAGTAAGGTATACTGAATCCCTGACTTTTAGGAAACGATTCCAAAGAGGGAATGTCACTGAATAGCCGGGAGAAGGTTTAAAGCATTAAAAACAAAAAAGCGTTGATTCATGCTCAGTGAATAAATAAAACCATGAACACAAGTTACACATCAATCATTATTAATTCTTTTTTACAATTCAGACACAATTTAAATGAGCAACAAAAAGAAATACATTAACCGGGGGGGGGGGGGGAATATATTTTTTTTAAACCTTTACCCATGTGCACACTTTTATTCTACAGAATTCAAACGAATCGATTTTAATAGGAGAGTGACGTTTTTACGATTATGTTTTAAAGAGAGTAGAATGTTTTCGTAGGAAAAAAAATAGTGTAAAGATCCAAAAAAAAAGCAATTCCAAATTACATCGAGTTTAAAAAAAAATTAGAATATAAAAATAAAGCAAAAATACTCATGTTTACCAATCAAATATTATTATATAGACACCAAAGCAACGCGACGTCGTTCATATAACAAAGTAAACAAAGAAAAGAGACAACAATGGGATAAGTAAACTCTACAATGGTAAAGAAAATGGACGAAGTTATTTCACTACCTCGTCAACTGAGAACATCAATTTGGATTGATAATGTAATAATCAAACCCTATAGTTGTGTCAAGTCAAATAGGATCACACGTTTACTTTTTAAGCGCCTTCCGACTCATCACCCTTTATTTAATGGTAAAGCTATCTGGAACTGTACACTCTCTATCTATGTTTCTTTACAACTTTAAATAACATTGACATGACGAATGTCGCGAGTATCGATAGGATTTAGCTGTAACTGATCATACGAAAGAAAACCTAGCATCAAACAATGAAGAGCTGCTGGTACCTTAAGGCGTTGGCGTAAAAAATTTCAGAGGTTTTTTGTTTTTGTTTTTACTTATTGCTTTTTTTTTTTTTTTTTGGGGGGGGGGGGGGAAGTTTGAAAGTGTGAACTCTAAGTCAAACTATTTCTTGATCTAGTTACGAGGATCACATATTTGATCCTTAATTAAGTTCCAAATTTCTCCTCTAGACTTTCTTCGAAGAATGACACTCACAAGAATGTTCTTCTTGAAATCTTCAAACCAATTTGTTGTAAACTTATCAGCAAACGAACTACCAAACCTAGTGATGTTCAGGACTACTGGCATGATTCCTGTCACGAAAGCGTCTTCATTTGGAATAATTGGGAAATATGGGAAACTTTTGGCCAAAAGCTTTACTGCAGATCCTGATACCACATACGAATGGCCGAGGACGTATGTAGGGAAATTTTTGTAACGATATATAGATTTCGGTACAGCCCATCTACCTGAACGAACAACAGGTGGGTTAGAAATTCTGTGTTGTTTTCCTAACACGTAATTGGGGTATGTTTTTGAAGGAAGCTCTTGTAGAAGGCCTAACAGCAATTCTACGTTGACAAACGTATCCATATCGACTTTAACCATAGCTTCAACATTCGGACAATACTTTGCCACCCACGATATAATCACAGTCATCTTAAGAGACAGGTTGCCGTAACTGTCTTGGAAATCTCCTACGACAATATCTTTAAAAATACCTGCTTCGTTTTTCAGAGTTTGCAGCTGGTCATTGTTTAAGCCTAAGCTCCCAAAGAAAAATACCAGTCGTGTTTTCGAGGTTTGCAACCAGTTATCTGCATAGAATCTCGATGCCCAGGTCTTACGTATTTCCAAGCGGCCTTTGTTTGTTTCCGAGTCCACCACGCTAGGCCCAACAAAGAGAATTGTTGAAAACTTCGGGTCGCAAATATTACTGCCCGTAATAGAGAAATTTTGTGGAATATCGTTGACTTTTTGATCATTTAACCTAAAATATGTTTTTTCCAAGTCTTGCATTTCATTTTCGATAATGGAATAGTGAGGCTTGGGCAAGTTTCGTACTAGAGAACATTTTTCTTCTGTGTGGAACTCCGAGGCATTCGTTGATATTGACAAGGGAGTCTTTGGTAAAGACTCTGAAGGACTTTTTGCTGCTGAAGACTCCGAGGCACTCTGTGGTAAAGACCCTGAAGGACTTTTTGCTGCTGAAGACTCCGGGGCACTCTGTGGTAAAGACTCTGAAGGACTTTTTGCTGCTGAAGACTCCGGGGCACTCTGTGGTAAAGACTCTGAAGGACTTTTTGCTGCTGAAGACTCCGGGGCACTCTGTGGTAAAGACTCTGAAGGACTCTTTGCTGGTGAAGACTCCGGGGCACTCTGTGGTAAAGACTCTGAAGGACTCTTTGCTAGTGAAGACTCCGGGGCACTCTGTGGTAAAGACTCTGAAGGACTCTTTGCTGCTGAAGACACGTGGGTAGACTTTGAGTGAGTTTGAGAGGCAAACTTCAAAATAGTCACTGGGTACAATTTTGATGTATTGTTTGAAGAAGACTCTTTCAGATTTATTGGCAAAAACTTTGAGAAACTCCGAAAGGAAGATTCAGAGAATCCCGTGGTGGATGTTGGACAATAGGGTGTCACATTAATCCTAGTGAGTGCAAAGATGCCCAATAATGAAAGTACCAAAAATAATACAGTTTTTCTTCTTGGACACTGAAACATGCTGCCCATGGTTTGTTCCTGCAAAAGATATTCACAATGAGTATAAACACCATTGGATAATTTATTGTTGCTTTTTACAGTGCCAATCAATTTCATATAATAGTTATTCATATTTATTTATTGTTCTATTGAATAAAAAAAATGATTAAATTTTAATATACAGAACGAAGACAATTTTATCATTGTAAATAAAAATGCAGAAAATGGTTCTTCAGAAGACGGAACAGACAAATTAGAAATTAATGCTGAGCGAGGTTTTCATTATATTCGTAAACATATTAATCCCTAAGATAGTAATTAAATTTTGGTAAGGGGTGTTCATAAAACATTGACGAATGTATAGAAATGTCGGCCTACTTCATACGAAAATAAAACAAAGGCAGATTTTCTGATGAATATCTTTCTGATAATTACATCAATTTTTTTCAACCCATTTTATTTTTTTACGACAAGAGCAAGCTCTTATTTCAAACGAATTTTCATCAGCATGGTCGATAAAACACAAAAAAAGTCTCACAATTTATAAAATTATTTGTAAGAGTAAACAATATAAATTTATTTATGGCACTATTTAAAACTTGTTTGTAGAAAAACAAATGGTACTGACACAGAAATAAACTTTATCATAAACAAATACTACTAATACAACTAATATTACTATTATTGCAGCTGCTACCACTACTACTACTACTCCTCTTCGTCCTCATCCTACTACTACTACTACTACTACTACTACTACTACTACTACTACTACTACTACCACTGGTACTCCTCCTACTCCTCCTCCTCCTCCTCCTACTACTACTACTACTACTACTACTACTACTACTACTACTACTACTACTACTACTACTACTACTACTACTACTACTACTACTACTACTACTACTACCACTGGTACTCCTCCTACTCCTACTCCTCCTCCTCCTCCTCCTCCTCCTCCTCCTACTACTACTACTACTACTACTACTACTACTACTACTACTACTACTACTACTACTACCACTACTACCACTGGTACTCCTCCTACTCCTACTCCTCCTCCTCCTCCTCCTCCTACTCCTACTACTACTACTACTACTACTACTACTACTACTACTACTACTACTACTACTACTACTACTACTACTACTACTACTACTACTACTACTACTACTCTTCGTCCTCATCCTACTACTACTACTACTACCACTACCACTACAACTACCACTACCACTACCACTACCACTACTACTACTACTACTACTACTACTACTACTACTACTACTACTACTACTACTACTACTACTACTACTACTACTACTACTACTACTACTACTACTACTACTACTACTACTACTACTACTGCTACTTCTACTACTATGTGTAACTTCTACTTTCTTCAGCACAATGATAGAAATAAATTTACCCTTTTTCTCTTCATTTAAATCGTGTTTTAGACCATGAACCAGACAAATGAATGCACAAAGTCTATTGACCTGAAGTGCTTCCTTTCTTTCAATTTCCTTCGACTAAAATTTAACAAAAAATTCATTATCAAACTATGAGACACATTTCCCAAGTGAATCACAGAACTTTCCTTTACAATTCCGAGAATAGGCTACCTGGTAAAGGTCATTTTAGAACATGAAAGTTCATGTAGGAGTAGACTTAAATTTCTTTGTCTCTCACTCTCGTTCAAAACATAAAGAGTTAAAATTTAAAAACTACGTTACCTTAAAACTTGAACTCTATGCGCGAGCTTTTTTTCACTTCAAACCGCTTTTACTGGTTCTCAGACACTTTGAGCCATCTATGAATCACTTGCGTGAAAATGGTATC
Source organism: Elysia crispata (assembly GCA_033675545.1). NCBI lineage: Eukaryota > Metazoa > Mollusca > Gastropoda > Plakobranchidae > Elysia > Elysia crispata. The sequence goes on from JAWDGP010005588.1 coordinate 299,911, forward strand.
TAGGCTTTATTAAATTAAATTTAGAGTTGGAATAAGAAATTCTCCGTGCGCGGCAGACGTCCCGTATAAAATAGCAACCACATTCACAGCTCCGTCAAGAATCAGAGCACAATGTTCAGTCACGTATGAATTGTGAGACCCGTCTCAGAGGTCCACTGTTTCTACCGACAGCCGCTCTAGGCTTCCCTAGGCTACCTTTTAATACTAGAAACTAAACCTTGATAATTGGCTGTAGAAATTGAAAATTAATTTGTGAAGCCACATCATCAACCGCATAAACAAGTCTTTAATTTTTTTCCCTCTACTCAACATAACTTTTAGTGCCCTTTATTGTACAACACCTAGACCAAATTTTATAACGTTTCATATTTCAGAACTACGCTTACACTTAGACTTTTTTTTTTTTACCATAAATGAGAAATATACAACTTTATTTTTCTGTAATACATCATTGCTTTTGACTGGAATAAGGCCTAGGAGAGACAGGCTATCAATCGCGTACTTTCTTTTATTTTTTTCTTGCATTCAAGCAACGCCAGCCCGGGTAGCTGAGGCTGCGGATTGAGCGAGTTAAAATATAAGGGAGGTGGGGGGAAAAGAAACAAAAGGAACCAAATGCGCCGTTGGCCCGCTAAGCACGATCTCCGTAGTTCACGTGTACGCTACTCCATACTTAACCACTTGTCATGGCCGGACTGCTCTCTAGAACACAATGTACCTACCTGAACAAGCTTCAAGTAAAATTCTTCAAGTGAACTCACCTTAATTTATTTCTACTACGTAAAAACATGTAAAAATTCTCGTGTTTTGGCCGAATGCAAGCTTCTTGTTTCAGCTGCGAAAGGAGGATCATTTAAAAAAAAATAAAAAAAGCGACGCAGCGCTTTAATGACACTATTCATATACATGACTCTTTGTATGTTATGAAAATGAATTCCCATTTCATTATATCAGAGTCGTTTTTTTTTTTTTTTTAGTTTGATGACATGTTTCACATTGAACAGTGAAGAATCGTTTTAAAATTTGTGAAGATTAACACCATTTTAGTTTTTCGATGCACTCGTGGCTTACTTTTCTTCTCACGTTTTTAGTTGTTTTTTTTTTCAGCTTTCACTGAAACGCTGTTAAGATCCCTATCCCAGCAACCTCTGCATGTTTTAACGCGGTAAATTTAAAATGTTTCAATGATTGATTGACTTGACTTGGTTATACTATACAAGTTTAGCCAATCATGTGATTGTACAAATGCTTTATCAACCAATCAGAGGTTCAATCGTCAATCTTAAAACTGTTGATGATCAGTAGTTGAAATGACCAGCATTTTTACCACTATTACCAATATGGATTTAGACCACAGTGGTGAGTTTAGACGTGCTGGTTTAGCTTGTATTTTATAGCAATGCGAAAGTAGTAAAACCATCATTTGAAAACGCAATGATAAAGCAAAAAAGTTTTAAGCTGGTGATAGTAAAAACCTTGACTTTTCCATTTTCCTATTGTTCCTTTTCGGATATCTTACATAACAGTGAAAAATGGATAGACTCCAATACTTATCTACATTTCTTTCTCGGCTGTCTCCTCCAAAAAAGCACAATGTACAGTGATTAATTTTACTGAATTTGACCTGCCAAGATCAATGTCCCACGCGGTAATTTTTTTTTTTTAAGTTATGCACTCATAATTAAAAAAAATGCTCTCGAAACTTCATAATATTTTTTAATGTAATGAATTCATCATTTTTTTTTTTTTTTTTTGCCCATTAGATTATGATGAATCAAAAACATTTCAAAGACTGTTCTCAGCTCAGTGTTTACCTATTTTCAAATCGGATGACTGTTCTAAAACGGGCCATTGTTATTTGCCAAATATAAATATATATAGAAAAAACATGTTCTTACACTTTAATGAAGTAAAAAAAAAATGGCTTCAGTGGGGAGACCGTAAGTGGGCTTCAGTGGGGAGACCGTAAATGGGCTTCAGTGGGGAGACCGTAAATGGGCTTCAGTGGGGAGACCGTAAATGGGCTTCAGTGGGGAGACCGTAAATGGGCTTCAGTGGGGAGACCGTAAATGGGCTTCAGTGGGGAGACCGTAAATGGGCTTCAGTGGGGAGACCGTAAATGGGCTTCAGTGGGGAGACCGTAGATGGGCTTCAGTGGGGAGACCGTAAATGGGCTTCAGTGGGGAGACCGTAGATGGGCTTCAGTGGGGAGACCGTAAATGGGCTTCAGTGGGGAGACCGTAGATGGGCTTCAGTGGGGAGACCGTAAATGGGCTTCAGTGGGGAGACCGTAGATGGGCTTCAGTGGGGAGACCGTAGATGGGCTTCAGTGGAGAGATGAACTGAATGTATGGTTTGTACAAATCATAAGCATCCTACTTTGGCTTTCTTTTTTTTTTTAACTGAAGTCAGTAATATCTAAAACAAAGCTTTTCAATACCAGTATTCAGCTTCAGCATAGAGATGGAGTAAGTAATGAAGGCTGTATGAAAAAATAAACGTCCAACTTTGGTTTGTATTTGTTTCTTTGTATAGCAGATCACTTCACCACATCAGGTCGATACCTACATTATATCTACAGTGGTTCACATGAGCACCACATTATGATCTCGGTGGAATATAAACTGAGAAAAAGAGGTGCTTAAAAGATTACACCCAATTTTAGTTTTACTTTCCTTTCCTTGATATCTTTTTTTTTTCATTTAAAGAATGCCTTTATGACAAAGTTAGAAAATTCCAATGTCTCTAGATTCTTTATTATTTTAAAATTGTGCTGTGAGTGGCTCTGGGGGAGATAAACCTGGTATTGTTGTAAAGTTTGCTTTTCTTTAATGTAGTAGTTTTCCCCACCTCTTCATTGTTGTCAAGTTTCCTTTTCTTCAGTGTAGTTGTATGGCTCTACGGATAATTTTAAGTGGGTTATTTTTGTGAAGCTTGCATTTCTTCTATGCAGTTGTCATCCCCACCTTTTCATTTGACCGGTCAGACGTGCTTGTTTGAAAATAATTATCCACAATCCTCTTTCGTCAGGTAATGGTACTGAAGATACTTATTTCGATGCCGTCACTCTCATACAGATCAAATACTTGCATATCTTCATAAAACGGTTATTAAACAGTATTCGCGAATCATAATTGCCTTAATCAGAAAACGTAATTTTCAAATAGCCATTTCAATCTATGAAGTATGATTTTAAGATAATCTTTAGCACCAAGATTGCCGTTTCGAACTCCGTCTTAGCTTAAATAGAAGCATAGTCCTAATCGAAATGGAGTTTATTACATGTATCCACGGTTATTTTTTAATCTTATATCAAGAGTTAATAATTAAATGACCTAAGTGGCAAGCATTACTTTTTTTCGTTAAAATGTAGCTTTGGTTTAGAGAACTCACGTTCATAGGTTCCCAGTCATATGACAGAAGTGTGAATTCGAGCCAAAAATAAGAGCTCAACAAGGTGTGGATGACTGGCTTCACGTGGAGGATACAGCACTTTGGGAACACTCGGAGGACGTAACCTAAAATTGTGTTTATAAAGAACACTAAAGATTGTCAGACATAGCTTCAATCTTTTTCCAAACCAGAAACCGCTTCCTAACACAAAAAAAAGTTAATGAATTACGGAAAGAGGAATAACAGCATTCAGGCCTGACTGTGCTCAAGCTATGCCATGTCTGACAGAATATTGTTCTAATGTACAATCATAGAACATTTAAAAAAAAAACTTGCATTTTGATACATTTGCATGCTAACAATTAAATATTTTAAATAAAAAAGAAAAGGCTTATCAAAACAACAAAATCCACGATGCTAAATGTGACGAAGCTGTGTCCTGTCTAACAGAATGTTGTTGTATGTGCAAATATAATTATTATACACGTACTAAAAACACATTGCATACAATAAGTTTACCAGCAGTGGCTTAAATAAACAGGACTCATGCTCATCAAACATAAGAAGCAATTTGGAAGCTAGACTTAGTTAAAGTTTCATTATACTAGTTGAGAGAAGGTCAAAGGAGTCTCTTAAGAAAGGACCCCCATAATCTAGGACATTGTCGCATGCTTAATGCAATGATGGCCTGGCCAATTTATCAGTTATTTTAACTATAACCAATACTTCCATATAATCCTTTCTAACTTTTCCTACCCAGCAAGATTTTCGCATAATACCTCAACAAAAGAAAAATAGATACAAAAGTAGGAAGTACACTTTAGTTTTAGTTGACTTTATGCATGTCGTAGTCATGAAAGGCTTATTTACTTTTGGAGAGGATATTAAAAATCATACAACAAATTTGGACTGCATATAAAGATATGTTATTAGAGTTAAGGATGGACCGTTTCATCTTAACCATGCCGGACAAATTGCATAATAATTATTTTCTTTCGAAAGATAAAATACGGTAGCTCTAGATCTAGTTTTGCTTTCGTTATAATCGGTATTTTGCTCTTTTGACCTGCAGCTTATTTTATTTTGAGCTAAAGTGTTCGCGATATAATTAATAAACCAAGCAGTTAAAAATAAATGAGCAGTTCTAAATCGTTTAAAGTCCCATCAACCTCTGTTCCAGTCTTCTGGGGTGAAGATTTCTATGTACTAAATTTGTTACTGAAGATTGGGTACGGCGGGATTAGGAACAGATTTAGCTTATCCGTGTAGCCTGAGATCTTCTCTGCGCCCTTAGATAACATCACTATGTAATGATTTTGTCCGGAGTTTAAGAAAACCGCAACATTGCAAGGCGAGTTGCACAATAATGCAAATTTTGTGTTTTAACCGGAAATTCGAGTATATTGTGTACCATAAGTGTATACATACTCTGCTGTGTTTGGCTATCACATGGCTTAGCTATAGTATAACAACCACAAAATCTCGATTTTTTTTCTTCATCTGTTCTGTACTGTTGCACGTTATCGTTCTAAAAGATATCGAATTCAATGGGTTTTTTGTCTCAAATACCCTAGACCTTTGTCATTTCGTCCTCCTTGTCGCTCCTGATATCGGGGCTATTTTTTTTTTTTTAGCAAGGGATTTAAAAAAAAAATATTTTCAGTTATGTTGTCCTCCATTCTTTGTCATTCAAACAGTTCTATCAGAGCGTGTGAAGCAGCGAGAGGTTACCCGCGGAGTTTGCCTATGTGGGTCAGGCGATGGCTTAATTCTTGAAACCGCAATACAAAAATGCTGCTGATTCTTCTACCATCCGTAACCAATAATTATTAATAAAGAGCATTCACCGAGCACGCGTCACGCAAGCTCTACGTGGCATTAATAGCACTGCGAACGCCCTCTCATGAAACGGCTCACTAAATCTTCCATGCGCTGAGGGTCAAGACGTAACTGTGTAAAATTTCCAATGTTTGAGCAATTAGATTTTATAAACTCAAGTTAATAAGTCTCTAGTTGAAGTGATGCAAAAAGTATGATTTCGTTCCCATTCGTTCGAAAATATCCCCTGTAGCCGAATCAAATAAAGCACCTAGCATAACCTCATTGGGTCTGATGCTCCCCAGTTACTTCTAAACTTTAGCAATATGTTAGGTCTAGTTCTAGACATGCTTTAAGTCATACGGCCATTTTCACCTAACAAAGGTTAGTTACTATGATTAAGCAATCTATAGCGTGTCGTTCCTTATCACTAGGAGATCCCAGATGTAAGGTTCCAAGACTCTGGGCAATCTGACTCTGATTTGCATTAATTATGTGGGAAACAGTTCATACGAATGCAAGATTGGTTTATGATCATAAGTACTTTTTTAATTTTTAAAAAAAGAAAACGTTTCTTTGACTGTCCATACCTGGCAACCATAAAATCAAAGGTTTTATCTTACTTCGAAATGGTAAATATTTACTTTTACATCATATGCGTATACAAATGGTATTAAATACGTCATGAGAACGTTTCCAGCCAAGATCAAATAAATTAGTGAAGATAGCTGTGGTTCCACAAACCAGTTGTAGAAATCATTTCATTCTTCGTTAGATTTCAAGACTCTACATTTACACTTCTGGGGTTATGAGCCTGACATACAAACTTATCTATTCACAATTCTTAAGGTATCGTATAATCTCTATCACATTGGCATATCATAAGCATAATTAAAATTTAAATACATTCATGGTCATTAATTGTAACCACAGAGCATGAAAATCATTAGCAGTGAGAAACAAGTGCAAAGCGCAATTACACAATCATATTTTTTACGTGAATTGAATGTTAAAAGCTATAGCCATAAAACTCTTCGAAAGGGTTCAAGCATTGAATGCGTTCAGCAATTTTGGACCATCTCCTTTACCACCCACCTTCAAATAAGACAAAAAAAAAAAAAACAACAAAATGACGTGAATTGAAGATGGGTGATACTTAGACAATATTCAGAGTGGTTTTTTACAATAATATAAAGTCCACAATAGACTTTTTTTTACTTTGTCCATTTATGTTTATTTTTCTCCCACGCGCCTTTGAGCCCTAGCGTTTACAATATAACGTCTAACACGTAGTGTTTACATACGCTGAGAAATACTTTAATCTTCATAATTATCTTATCAAAGTATACTGGGGACACAATCATGTCACTCCTTTTTACAATCGCAATAACTTCTTTATCTGACTCGTTCAGTGGTACAATGTGAAGTCATAAATAGCAAATAACTTTTGCAGCCATCAAAATTCAAACAAACATCGAGATTCGATTTGGCGCACCTTTTTTCTCTCAACCAAATTTTATAACAAAGCTATCATCTATTGTTTCACTTGCGTATCACTTGTGTATCGAGAGGAAATAATCTAATTCAAGGTGTTTCTCCTAGTTCAGTTTTGTGCATATTACATAAATATATTAGTATCATCTCCATGAAGGTATGGATACCACGAAGCAACCTGCAGCTAGCAGTAAATCGCTTTCTGCAAAGAATCGCTCGCAAAAAATGTCAGCGTGTTTACACGAAGCGATTTGGTGCTATAAAAATATTTAGAATGAAGTCACGATGCAAATGAGAGAGCGTGAACGATAAGCGCGAAAATACGCTAGCTATGAGCGATACATTTTGGGGGTAGCCTTGGGGGTGGCCATGGGGGTGGCCATGACCAGACCGATAGCTTTAACTGGCGAGACGCAAGCGTAGAGCGGTACATTCTGAAATTGGATGATTAGATGAATGAAAAGATTGCATTCATTGTTAAACAAAATGAGTGGTGGAAATATTAATCTTTATAAATAGATAAGTATTTGGCTAAATCGACTGGTTGGATTAGATACGGGCAAATAGTTGGTACATTGATTGATTGAGCGATAGATGGATGAATAAATAGATAGTAAGAAATAGAGAAAGTTTGATGGACCAATGTATACATAAATAGACACACACAGAGACATATATATATATATATATATATATATATATATATATATATATATATATATATATGTATGTATGTATGTGTTGGTTCGGTGGTGTGGGGGTGCTTTTTTGTGTGGTGTTACAGATAGATAGAGAGATAGATATGATGTTGTTGTGGCTGTGAATATGATGATTTGACAGCGTCAACTGATAACTGTGATTATCAAGGCACGAAGTTCGTTTTCAGAGTATATTTTATTGGATAAATAGATAACCCAAGAAAAACTAGAAAATTTTACGAGCAAAGGATCAAGAAAAAAACAACTAAGAAAAACCCTCAAGAAAAGCCATAAGAAAAACTATAAAGAAAAACCCAGCCAGAAAGGGTACAACTCTCGGGGGGAAATAATGCAAATACAATGTGTAAGTACACAGGTCACATGCATTCATTATGAATAGTTACAGCACTTAAAGCGCAAAAAGTATTACAATAACTCTGCAAATGTACGTAACAGTGTATTGAAACAACTGATAACGTTTTGCTTGCTTAGGCAACCTATCGCTTTGATAATGATTCCTCTTCTCAAAGAAAACGACTGGAGGCCGCGACCAGTCTGCTGCCTTTCTCTGCTCACCCAGGTGAGTAAAAGGTTAAGCGGAGGGCAGTCTCCGAGCTGGTACACCTGACTTATGAGACTCAAATATGGAGAGGCTAGCGTGGTTGAAGCCTGCCAGAGGTGCACGACTACCAAACATTAAAACACAATTTTATTGAAATAAACATTATCTGTAACAGGCTTCCGTCAGCCTTTACACACAGTGCTTGCTATCATACTCTTACACTCATGACAAACTTAAGGTGGGAGAAATTGAATTCTGCACAACCAAAGCTCTTTGAGGGGCCTTATTAACGTACACATCTATCTTCCAAACAGTCATTTCATTCATGTACAAATAAAACTCTCCATCTTCATAGTCTCTATAATTATAACACAGGCATAACCCGCCTGGAACATTGTAAAGCCAATCTACATTGAACATCAAATGTTTCGAATATAAACCTAATTTGAGCAACATGTAGATGAAGATAATATAGCACACCTACAATACAGATTACTAGATGAAAACGGACGAGTTTTAGTACTTTTACTCTGTATTCTTTTTTTTTAGGATTGCTTGCTATCCGTATTCCTTTGAAAGAACAGGTACCGCAACATATGCTATGAGGGTGTAATCCATTCGTGCTTCTCGAGAGCGAGAAAACCTCTAAGTTATGCATGCTTTCAGAAAGAACAACTGAGATCTGACCGGACAAACAAAAGCAGCATTCTAGTTAGGCACTGAGCTGTTACGTCCGGCATCGTTTGGGGCGAGTTGTAGGTGTGGGCTTAGAGAGGTTCGCCTCTATACTGATGTTCGTTTGACACAGTTTGTTAGTTGTAGGGCTAGCCTCTGTGGTGGTTTCGGCACTGGTACTATCACATCACAGGCGCAGTGACGCGGTTACAGGAGATAAAATTTAATGTCTTCGAACTTCCTGTAAATGATAGTTTTGTATCGCCGGAGACTCTCGCATGGTGTCAGTTTCTATGTTTGACACGGTTTACTTTGATCCTATGTCTGCCTTAGAACTTATAATGCATGTATTGTTTGAGATTTGCACGAGTGAAAGGTTGTTCGGTGTACATGTGGTTACTACGATATCGTCCTTTCAAGTTGAGAAGGTTTTTATCTAGCGTGGTTGTCACTGTGTGAGCGATGTTACGAGGTAAATTCGTACTTTCGAATTAATTTTGTATCCCCTCACCCATTAAAGTAGACAGGTAGGGAGATTCCTATCTCTCCGAGAGGTGATCTTTAGAAAATCTTTGTTCGGAAAACCTATATATGTAGAGCAGTTTTCGAAGCTCCTCATGTGGATTCGAGAGGCCGAGCTGCGCGTAAAGGAGAGAAAGTCTGAAGTCAAACGTTTGCCTGAACCTTTGACATTGACATTTGAATAGCCATTGCCTTAATATTGGAAGTGGGTATAGCATCTGTATCGTTGTTCCATATATTGAATGTTGAAACCCAGAGATTAAATCTAAACCTTTGTTTATTATTGATGAGCTTTTATAGAACTGCTGCTTTTGTAATTATTCGCAAAGTATAATAGTGGTAGCAAGGATTAATGGTTTGTTACCTATTCTATACAGTTAAAGTTGTATTACAGAGCTTCAGTTAATCCGATAGATGTAGAGAATCGCCTAGGTACGCTGTGTTTGTGTAAGCTAACAGAGCAGAAATATAACGGTAACATAACGGGTGTCGCCCATACTATCTGTTTATAGGGGTAACTTATGTTGCAGTGATGATATGATTTATAGACCGTGGCATCCTTAATAATAATACATGTAAACTTCAGCAGTTGCGATATATAAAATTGAATCGTAATTATTGCCGAAGGATGATGTACATGTACGAGTAAATTTGGTAGTGTAAAGCATTTTGTTATTGGAAGGGACGCTAATTTGAGTGCAGATTATGATTAAAGTTTGATAGCGGTTGTAATGATCTTATCAGATGGGTAATGTTGGATCATCACTTTGTTGAGTGGCTAATATCGTAAACTTATATTTTGTATGCGTGCATTTGTATGAGATTGCGTGTTTTACACGGTGTTTTGTAATTTTCTTTCAGCGGCTGTATGAGAGCTACTGACTGGGTTTTTAAGTTTGTTTTTTTTTTAAGTTTGGATTTTGAGTTTGGGTTTTAGTCCTTATTTTTAGTTTGGTTTTACTTAGGTTCTAGTTTCAAACTAGACAGGTTTTTTCGTACCTTAACTTTGTTTTGTAGACTGCAATAAAAGAAACGATAAAAACTTACATCAGTATAGTTTTTATTTCCTGTACACTTACTTGTCGTGCCTTACCACTGCACTAGCCACAATACTCATTAGTTTGTCATACCTGGTAGCTTAGTTGGAATTCGCTAGGTTTACCATTAAAACAAAACGAATTCCTAGCGTTGTCGGACAACTTACACTTTCATACATACACAAAACATTTCACAATTTATCTCACCGAACCTGTAGAGTTGAGAGACAAACTTTATTGAGTAGGGAGTAGGCACATAGCCAACATTAGACAATTTTGCAGGATTGTTCAGAATGCCTATAGTGTCCTATAGTGTGTTGTGTCGTGTCACTACTACTAGCTACCACACACACCTCCCGCACACGCGAGTATTCTTTTTAAGGCAACATTTAAGTCTAGTATAATATGATTCAAATGCACTACTAAATTTATGTTGTAGTAAATAAGGATTTAGCCCTGGCATATAAGAAAAGGTTTCTTTGCAACTGGTACCATGGAAAACTACATTGTCAAAGATTATATTTAACAAAAGTTTAACATTACACAAAATTTAGGCAAGTATGAGCAAGTCCAATAATTCTGGTGCACAGCATAAAATTGAGCAATGTCAAATTGAATTACAAAGTGAAACAAATTCATTCATTTTACCCCAAAAAAAGTAAGAAAATCGCGGGCGCCAATCCAAATAAGAAAATACAGATTAGAGCTTTTAGTTAGACTACCACGCCAGTATCTGGTAAGGAAAACTGGTGGTAAGAACTTTGTTAGACAAATCCTAACCTGCTTACTTCGTGGGCTCGAGGTGGAATGAATCGAGTCCCGCTAACTCGATATCGAGTTCTCACATGAAGAGCGTCCCTACCTCATCAAAATAAAAGAAAACAAAATCTTTGTCGTGTCTGGGTGTCCCAAACGACTAGGACCACCCTCTGGATGCGATCCGCCCCAAAGGATCCCATTCGCCAGCCTAGACGGATAAAACTTCCTTCCCCAGACGGCCCGGCTAGTAAATGACGTGCCCAGGAGAAACCTTAGATAAAACTTGCTCCTGCACCCAACAACACTGGCGCCAAACACCCGTACACAAGACATGATAGCATCAAAATCATAACGTAGAAAGAATTAAAATTCAGAAAATACAGTTTGCAGCATAGGATAAAACTAGTTTTGAATTTCCTTCCATTTCAAATTAAAACAAGAATAAAAAAAAAAAAATTAAAATCTATACATTGTTGGTACACATACCAACACTCAAATGATTACGCAATATGTACATGTAGTTCTTGAATAAAGTAAAGAAAAATTTCTTCGTTCTGTCGTCCACTTATATATCTATCTATCTATCTATCTCTCTCTCTCTCTCTCTCTCTCTCTATATATATATATATATATATATATATATATATGTGTGTGTGTGTGTTTGTGCGTGTGTGTGATTATTTTTCAAATCAATGATGGTGTCTATATTCTTTCTCCTTTCAACCTGCAAGTGCTTTCTTAAAAAAATAAAAAGTAAGGGTCCATGATATGAAGATAAACGATTCCAAAAATTACAATTTAGTTGACTTTCTTTCCCAAGCCTATTTACTGCAAATGTGGGTCAGGACATAACCCCGGTCGATGACAGACTAACCGCCATGATTCCCAGGTTGACAATGGATCAGGACATAACGCCGGTCGGTGACAAACTAACCGCCATGATTCCCAGGTTGACATTGGGTCAGGACATAACGTCGGCCGGTGACAGACTTCCAGGTTGACAATGGGTCAGGACATAACGCCAGTCGGTGACAGACTTCCAGGTTGACAATGGGTCAGGACATAACGCCAGTCGGTGACAGACTTCCAGGTTGACAATGGGTCAGGACATAATGCCAGTCGGTGACAGACTTCCAGGTTGACAATGGGTCAGGACATAACGCCGGTCGGTGACAGACTTCCAGGTTGACATTGGGTCAGGACATAACGTCGGCCGGTGACAGACTTCCAGGTTGACAATGGGTCAGGACATAACGCCAGTCGGTGACAGACTTCCAGGTTGACAATGGGTCAGGACATAACGCCAGTCGGTGACAGACTTCCAGGTTGACAATGGGTCAGGACATAACGCCAGTCGGTGACAGACTTCCAGGTTGACAATGGGTCAGGACATAACGCCGGTCGGTGACAGACAAACCGCCATGATTCCCAGGTTGACAATGGATCAGGACATAACCCCGGTCGGTGACAAACTAATCGCCATGATTCCCAGGTTGACATTGGGTCAGGACATAACGTCGGCCGGTGACAGACTAACCGCCTTGATTCCCAGGTTGACAATGGGTCAGGACATAACGCCGGTCGGTGACAGACTAACCGCCATGATTTCCAGGTTGATAATGGATCCGGACTTAACGGCGGTCGGTGACAGACTAACTGCGATGATTTCCAGGTTAACAGTGGGTCAGGACATAACGCAAGTCGGTGACAGACTTCCAGGTTGACAATGGGTCAGGACTTAACGCCGGTCGGTGACAGACTAACCGCAATGATTTCCAGGTTAACAATGGATCAGGACATAACGCCAGTCGGTGACAGACTAACCGCCATGGTTTCCAGGTTGACAATGGGTCACGACATAACGCCGGTCGGTGACAGACTAACCGCCATGATTTCCAGGTTGACAATGGGTCACGACATAACGCCGGTCGGTGACAGACTAACCGCCATGATTTCCAGGTTGACATTGGGTCAGGATACGCCGGTCGGTGACAGACTAACTGCCATGATTCCCGGGTTGACAATGGGTCAGGACATAACGGTGGTCGGTGACAGACTAACCGCCATGATTTCCAGATTGACAATAGATCAGGACTTAACGCCGGTCGGTGACAGACTAATTGCCGTGATTTCCAGGTTGACATTTGGTCAGTACATAATTCCGGTCGGTGATACTGCTAGTCAAACCGCCATGATTTTCAGGTTAATAATGGATCAGTACATAACGCCGGTCGATTACAGAATAACCTCCATGTTTTCCAGGTTGACAATGGGTTATGACATCACGACCGATCGATAAGAGACTAACCGCCATGATTTCAAGGTTGACAATTGGTCAGGACTTAACGCCGGTCGGTGACAGACTAACCGCGATGATTTCCAGGTTAACAATGGATCAGGATATAACGCCAGTCGGTGACAGACTTCCAGGTTGACAATGGATCAAGACTTAACGCCGGTCGGTGACAGACTAACTGCGATTATTTCCAGGTTAACAATGGATTTGGACAAAACGCCAGTCTGTGACAGACTTCCAGGTTGACAATGGGTTTGGACATAACGCCGGTGGGTGACAGACTTACTGCCATGGTTCACAGGTTGACAATGGGTCAGGACATAACGCCGGTCGGTGACAGACTAACTGCCATTATTCCCAGGTTGACAATGGATCAGGACATAACCCCGGTCGATAATAGACTAACCGCGATGATTTCCAGGTTGAAAATGGATCAGGACATAACGCCTGTCGGTGACAGACTAACCGCCATGATTTCCAGGTTGACAATGGATCAGGACATAACGCCTGTCGGTGACAGACTAACCGCCATGATTTCCAGGTTGACAATGGGTCAGGACATAACCCGGTCAGTGATACTGCTAGACTAACCGTCATGATTTCCAGGTTAATAATGGATCAGGACATAACGCCGGTCGGTTACAGAATAACCTCCATGTTTTCCAGGTTGACAATGGGTTATAACATAACCCCGGTCGATAAGAGACTAACCGCCATGATTTCAATGTTGACAATTGGTCAGGACTTAACGCCGGTCGGTGACAGACTAACCGCGATGATTTCCAGGTTTACAATGGATCAGGACATAACCCGGTCGATAACAGACTAACCACAGCCGTCTATCCATGAACTTTTAGTTTCAAGCTAGACCTGTAACTGATACCCCCAGGCCTGGCCTGGTCTTGTGCACTGAAGTGCGACCAACCATGTCTGGTTTATGTTCAGGAAAGGAGAAAATAACTGGTATGTTTAGCAACCTAGCCTTGGCAAAATTAACTTTGCCTCTAGACTTAGGTGACTGATTTAACACAAGATAACATCATACAATAGCTAAGCAGGGTCTACCCTCATAAATCTTTTAAACTGGGGAAACTTAAGAACACTAAATTATAGGGACAAACAGCAAGAAACCCCTAGAAGGGGAAATCAGATAACATTCAGAAAACAGATGATTGTTCATATCTCTCCACCCATGCCATTCAAGGCAAAATGTTAATGCAATCTTGAGTAGCTCAGAAACTTTCCACCAAGCACTTACATTGAACTAAAGCTAAGACTGTTTCATACAGGCCCCAAAATAACTTTCCATCCTAAGTGAATGTCTTTTTTAAACCTCTCAGACAGACATAAACGAACTGCACACTCAAACAGACATGTAGATTGTCACTTGGTGTTTTTTCCGCTTGATTGCTCTGTAGGAGAAACCAGTGTTGAGTATGACATCATGACAGTTTTTAACTGGTCTGCTGAAGCTTGGATTTGATTCTTCAGTTTCTTTATTGAAGAATGCACAAGCTCTACTCCTTGTTCTCCATGCAGACCCATTCCAAAACCCCATCTGTCTATACAATGGTGGAAGATTTTGTGACTGATATTTTTTCTATTAAATGCCATATACTCATCTATCAACCTTTGAAAATCAGCTGTAGTTTTGTCAATGGGTTTGCTGTGTGATATGTCTTTGTGTACATGTATTTGAAGAGGACGGAGTTAGGTTGATTAAATGTTAAAAGCACACTTTTTCTTGTTATTTCTTTTGTTTTGTTCACTTCTCTTGAGCAAATAGTTCACTGACAACAGGTTGTATGTATTTAGGCAGTGGGTGCCTGTACTGTGAACGATCATAGTGTTTCTGGAGCATCATCAAAAGACAAAAACAAATCGTCTGTTTGTGGATGTTCTGTTAATGGCACTGTCTCTTCCAGGTTTCTAACTTTGCATTTTTATTGATACGTTTTACCTTGTATTTGTAGCATTTTACATTCCTCTTCTTTTCCCAAAGGAAAGGTCTAGGCAGACAGAGGACACTGAGAAGAAGGTATGCAAGGTATTAAACTCGTACCAAATATGACTGTTTTTAGCTGTGCATAACAATGCAGACTAAGTGATCTTTCAGTTGCAGTATTTCGTACAAAATGTTGTAACTTTGAGTAGCAAGTGTTGCATATCAAAGGGGCATGTATGGCTTCGTCTTTAGATATGTCAATGTGAACGAGATTTAAAGTAGTTTTCATATGATGTGCACACTGGCGAGTTGTTGCATAAAGTCTCTTGTCTTCAAAAATTTGCGTTCTCATCCCCAATCCCTTGATATAATCTTTATAAACAATTTTTTTTTTTTGATTTGTTTGATCCATTCCGCAGCTAAAAATATTCTTTTAAATGGAATAAAAAAGAATTAAATTTATTATTTATTCGTTACAAGATTGAATACACATAATGTTTAGGAAGCACACAATAATAAAAGAATTCTTTGCACTTCTTACTAAACATTACTACATTAAGAAGAGAAATATATCATATTACGAGTGTGAATATACAGAAAGTAAAAAGATTGATTTAGTGTTCATATGTTTAAACCTTCCTTGTGAGGAAACTAAGCAAAAACCGAAGAAGATTTTTTAGCACTATCACAATAAAAGTATGTATGTTCCAACGAAACCGTTTCTGGAGACTGGAAAAGTTACATATGGGTTTAATTAAGATTTAATTAAGGAATGCAACAAAATATTCCTTTTTTTGCTACCTCTCTAAAATCCATATAAAAAATAAGCAAGCTTAACTTATGAACTGATGAAATTATCAGCGTTGTAAAGATCAGATGTCCATTAACAGTTTAATACCAAACACGGATGGTGTGGAATGTTTACACATGGAGAAAATCCAAGTGAAAGTTTAGGATTAACAGTGAAAATCACCTAAATACAACTACAGGGCCATCGGGCCAGCCAGGAGCAATTATCTCGCTTCACTGAGCATAGAGGCAGTGAAGCATGGGTATCAGGTTACAGGGATAGGCTCAAACTAAAGTTCCAAAATCAGAGCAAGATAAACGGCTGTGTAACCGCCATGATTTCCAGGTTGAAAATGGATCAGGACATAACGCCGGTCGGTGACAGACTAACCGCCATGATTTCCAGGTTGACAATGGGTCAGGACTTAACGCCGGTCGGTGACAGACTAACCGCCATGATTTCCAGGTTGACAATGGGTCAGGACATAACGCCGGTCGGTGACAGACTAACCGCCATGATTTCCAGGTTGACAATGGGTCAGGACATAACGCCGGTGCAGTAACAGATACACCACCGTGAAGCGCCTGGTAGATTTCGGATCAGACACACACTGGTGCGGTAACATACTCACCGCTGTAAAGTTCTAGGTGTTCATTTATTCAAGACACATCTAGGTGCGGGGACAAACTCACCGCCGTGAAGATCTATGTGGTGACTGAGGCAGGCAGGGTCAGATCCAGCTCCAGAGAGACTAATCGTAGTGTTAAGGGGGGAGCGCCAATTAGGACCAATTTTCCACATTTTCTAGCAGACCTTTTTAAAAGTGTCATTTTTAGATTGCATAAGTTCAAATTAGTGGTAGTAAGAGTTTTTTTTTTTTTTTAAATATCACATGGTTGTCATGGCAACTGCGGCCATCTTGAATAATATTGCTAATTTTCAAATCGCTAAAACTTTTTTGCCTTTGGGTCAATTATTTTCTAACTTGGCGAAAAGTGAGATACACATCTTCCCTACAATTTGTATTGATTAGATTTTTTTTATAAATATCTTAAAAAAAAATTATAGCCGTTTTTCTTTTGTTCCAGTTACTCCCCTTGCTAAAATATCAAAAAAAGGAAATAACTCTTATTCTTACTAAATTTTGGGAATTCTAATCAATAGCAATTGTAGCAGATGATAAAAGAAAGATTGTGTGAAAGTTTCAAGACAATCGGATAGAAAATAGAGGAGGAGTTTCGAAAAAAACACCCAAAAATGTAGTTTTGAGAAAAACGCGTTTGAAAAATTAGGAAACCGAAATTCAACATTATTTTCTTACTTATCCTTGTTTTTGCTTTACAAAAATGTTACTCATGCACTTGCAAACAAATGCCAATTGTAGTTTTATCATATAAATAAGAGAAAAAAACATTATCCAGACAAATTGAATCAGAAATGAGAAAAGGAAAGAACAACAAAAAAAAACACTTATCTCCTTTTTAAAGATACTTGTGGGGAAAAAAAAACTTGCTCCTTTCTAGTAAATCATTTGTGTGGACTGTTCAATGCATAAAATCGCAATCTTTCACCGCTACTTAGCGTGTGCTTATGTAACAAAT